>CAUYRT010042674.1:0-98199 GCA_963574885.1 Lepilemur ruficaudatus | reverse complement strand
AAGAAATTAATTGGCCAACTAAATATATATAGAAAAAATTAGCCGGGCATGGTGGCACATGCCTGTAGTCCCAGCTACTTGGGAGGCTGAGGCAGAAGGATCGCTTCAGCCCAGGAGTTTGAGGTTGCTGTGAGCTAGGCTAATGCCACGGCACTCTAGGCCGGGCAACAAAGTGAGACTCTGTCTCAAAAAAAAAAAAAAAAAAAAAAAAAGACATGCTCCTTGCCCAGGACAGTCTGTGGTCTAGTGAGGGAACCAAACTACTAAATCAAATACGTGAATATAATTGGTGCAGTGATAGAGGTCTGTATATGATATGCAGAATGTGCAGACAAAAGGCATTTAGATCATCCTGGATGTGTGTGTGTGTGTGTGTGTGTGTGTGTGCTGTGTATGTAAAGAAAAGGGGGCTAAATATCTCTCTGTTCTTCACTCCTCAGTCTCTCTCTTTCACTTAGTAACTCCATGTTTGCCTTTAATACTTATTGAGCTTACTGGCTGTCCTTTTATTCAATTCTCAAACTGCAGTTGACCTTAAAATTGGAAAGATAAAATTGTGGCCTAATAGAAGATGAGTATCACCAGTGTGTGACATGTCAGTTCACATAAAGAAAGATGCAAAGGAAAACACTTCTACTTTTAAGTCAGTTTACAAAAGATCCTCCTCACTGGAATGCACACTTCTTGCTTTAGATCTATTAAGACTCAGAAGAGACTTAGAGTTTAAAGTTAGTGGTAGTTGTATAGAGGATGTTTACAGTTACTCATATTTTAGCCCCCACCGTCTTCCAGAATTCTCCCCACCTGCTCAGATTCTCCAGAGATGCATATGAGAGTGTAACGGGTCAAAGAGGTACTCCTAGTTCTTATAGAAGAGCTGTTCCCTGAAACCCACTCCTTTTCTAGCAAATCAATTGTTTTGGGAAGTTTGAAGGAAACTTGAAGGTCTTGAACTAATAAATGGCTGAGTTTGTTTTTTTTTTATTTGAGCCCCAGCTGACCTCTGGAGCCCCAGAGAGTCATTGAAAAACCAACTCAGCCAAAGAATTCGCCCTCTGATGGTTCTCCAAAGCACCCAACCCAAGTGTCTACCCATGTGTCAGCCGAGTGGTTTCATCATTTCTGTTCTCCTTCCAAAAAAAGCAACCTCCACATTGTTTTTATTTCTGTAATACAGGAGTGAGACTTAGGAGAAAAAAAGGATACCCACAGTTTTGGTCTCAGGGTGGATGTGTTGTCCTACCTATTTGTGGTGATTTCCTGTCCTTCCTAAATAATTTCACACTCTACTCTTGATAGCTTAACCTCGTAGAAACATTACGGTGAGGGAGGTAGGACAGTGGGGCCAACCTTCTACCTGACTTGTGACCTCGTAACTAGTTTGCTTTGATCATTATGCCCTGGGTGGCAGGTGGTGGAAGAGGATTTCACATGATATTTGTGGAGACTTATTGTTCCTGGTGCAGAAAGGTGACAAGAAATTACAAGACCTCAGTTAACAAACTAAAAGTGGAATCTAAATGACACATCTTTATCTGCTTGTGGAAAATGCTTAAAAATCAGAACTATTATTGGGAGTTCAATAACTCAGAATATTTGTAAAGCATTATATGAGATACATTTGTCAAAAGCATACAACTGTAAGGCCCTTCTACCATCATGTACATAGAACTGGAACAATGCGTTTCAGTGACCAAGCACCTTCAAAGACATTTTCTGTCATTTGTTACTGAATTTACTTCATCATTCAAAAACAAACAAACAAAAACCCAAAATGACTATTATACTATCACTTTTTTCAAAAATAACTGAATTTTCTGGTAACATTGCTTAAACAAGAGAAAAGTCAGGTCACTTAAAGCTCCCAAATGAATTATCCTCCCATGGGCAACAGCAAAAACATCTTAAAAATAAGTTTTACCACTACACCTTTCCAAGTGGTAGAAGTTAAGAGCCCAAACTTTGACTTTATGAAGACCTGGGATTAAATTTCAAACCTCCTACTTGTTAGCTATACAAATTTATTCATTCCCTAGGCCTCAATTTCATTACCAATGATATGGCAACAATAGCTATCTGTTGAGGTCTTCTGAGGATTTAAGAAACAATTACAATGTGTTTGCCACATAGCAAGTGCTCAATGAATGATACCTGAGCACCCTCCCATGTATAAAACAGGGCAAGCCAATGTGAGTATTATGGGGGTATAGATACTATATAAGTCACTACTTCTCTTGAAGAGTTCCCTTATAAGTCCTATTGAAACAGTTGGTTTTCCATGGCCGTTAGTCATTCTTCTTGGTTTTCAGCTTAAAGACAATAGCATTGCCACAGTGAGATTTCCTGTGTTCATAATCCCATTGCTATGTATATGAAAATCCCACATAAATAAAAACTATATAAATCCCACAAAAATAAAAACTATATATCAATTTTTAAAAGCATATGAAGAAATTTGAGCAAAAGTAATCCTTAACAGATTAAAACTTCTTGATAACTGAAATTTACAGAAATACCCTAAGTATTATGCCATTTTGCTGGTCATATTCACAGATATTTGAAAGAACCATCTTTCTTGATAATTGTAATACAAATCTCCACCATGTACAGTGTATAAAGACAAAGGCAGACAGTACCCTGAGCAAAGAACAGGGCATTTCACTAAAACCATCAGTGAATCCAAAAGCAAAATACTCCTTTCTAATAGGCTTGCTCATGGTGTCGGGTAAGATGAGGGGAAAGGTAAACCTACACCAGTATACCAGGCCTGGAGACAGGGACTAATTTTAATAAATCAGAATGGAACATGAAAATGTCAACTTAATCAAGCATTTAAATTTTATTAATCAAGCCTAATTTTTATGAGTGCAAATAATCACTGAAGCTGGACAAATTTGGTCTCAATTGCATCAGAAACATAATTTTAATATTTAATGGACTGATGAATTTAAATGGAGAATTATCTTTATGAAACATGCTCTTCATAATTTGCCATTAAATGAGAAAGAAAAAAAATCAACATAAATCTTATGTAAAGGTTATTTAACTAAATGTTGGTACTATAAATATTATAAATGCATTATACACTAATTTAGCAATCACACAGTACACTACATAAAGCAGAAATGATAAGTAGACCAGACAGGCTTTTCCTAGAATATAGAGCTCTGTGTTATATTGTGGGAAGCTCATGATATAATGGCTCGGAGGTTTTGTGTGAGGTTTCGTGAACATTCTTTTCATTCAGGCTTTTATGCTACAATTCACCATTCACCACAGACATTCTTTTCAGTCCAAATGTAGGTCTAAACCCACTAGGACTTTCTTTTGTGAGGTGATTATTCTTTTTATAAAAAGATAAAAAATATTTTATCATTATTATTTATAGAAAAGGGATATAAGGAAAAGCTGGTTTTCGGACTATATGATTTTTTGACATTCAAAACATGCTCCATTTTTAAAGTTAAATTTTCTGACATGTTGTCAGGTCTTAAAATATTCCAGGTGAAAAACAAAGAAGAAAAAGAGAACTCAAATTAGTGTCAGAATATTTTTCTCTGCAAATGTACCCCCATTCCACTCACCCTGTTCGTGATCCGCAACAAACAGATTGCTTAAAATAAAGAGTCGCTGTGAATTTTTATAAAAAGTGAATCAAACCTAATAGATCAGCATGGTCCAAAAGTTTGCTAACATAATCTCCATGTTTTGAAGGCTTTTTTTCCAAATTCTATTCTTTAAAGATCTCTAATGTTCCCAAAGTGTAGTATTTTCCTATTATACATGTGCTAAAATATGCATTTATCTGAAAAAGAACTTGCCTATTGCAGTTTTCATGTTCCCAGACATATCTGATGTGGTTGGAACAAAGCGTGTTTAGAAGATGGCAGGACATGGTACTCTTAAGAAGGCCACAGCAGCTCCCTTTTCTTTCTTTACAGAAATATTTTCAATAGCTAATATGGACCTTTCATTAGACACTTAAAAAACAAAAATTTCTATCGTTATTGACAAAGTTGAAGCATTTAAAATTGTGCCTCTTTTGTTACAAAGTTGTGGTTCTGGAATGGAAATTTGGCTCTAAATATAGAGGCTTATGTATATAATTTTCTTTTTTTATTTGACCTCTGTTATTAATATATTACAATAGGCCAGGAGCAGTGGCCCACGCCTATAATCCCGGCACTTTGGGAGGCTGAGGTAGGAAAATTGCTTGAGGCCAGGAGTTCGAGGCTGCAGTGAACTGTGGTCATGCCACTGCACTCCAGCCTGGGTGAAAGAGCAAGAATCTATCTCTAACAACTAATATATGTGCATGTATGTATGTGTGTATATATATATATATATTTCTTTGTCTCTAAAAATACATATGTGCATATATAAATATTTTGCTTTGAAAACATTAAATTTTATAAAATGGATTAGTGGTGAGTCTAGCTATCTTAATTTTACTTGCAAAGCACATTAAACAACTCAATTTTGGGGCACCTTTTGTATATAGTTTTTAACCTGACAAATAATACAGTTTCAAGAAAGCATTATTATTTAAGAAGCACATTCTAGGTTAATAGTTGACCTATTTTTTTCCTATTCAATTGAATTAATATGCAATATCCTAAGACACCAAGATTAGAATTTTCCTGCAAGCAAAAAGTACAATACATTGTAAAGCCTTTAGATGGAGACATAGTTCAAATAAACACTAGAATTCTGATCACAGTGCTTTGTGTAAGTATAAGAATGAACATTTTAAAATACGGAGAAGAAAATTTGAAAAGAAATTTATTTAAGATGCTGGTACTAATTATAGAATTTATAGTAGTTATTGTTTAGCCTCTCTTAATGGAAGGGCTTTTCTGCATATTAAGCTGACACTGAAGAAAATAAAAGGTTACATACTCTTGGCCAGTAAAGTAAATTTACTGTCTTTGCACCTTACAGCAAAGCATATTATAAGAATGCTGTTGTTGATGATACAGAATACAGGCTTATATAATCAGTAGCATGCATCAAAAGTCATCTGATAGCCACATTAAAGCCACATTTCCTATTAAGAATCAGACTAAATTACAACATGGCACTTTCTAGAATGAGCCAAGGAAATGCATTCTGCAAGAAGAAATAATTGTATTTGAGTGTCTCTGTAAAAATCAGGAAGTCTTTTAGCAGTAAGTACTAATGCTTTTCTTTTTAGTCTGCCTTCTTTTGTATTGCAATATATTCAGCCTCACTGGCAAGCCTATCACACTAATTATTATTACATCTACTGGTTCAGTTATCTTGATGACTACTGTAGCTGAAATACTCCAAGGTCAAATCCTTAATAGCGTGAATCAAACTAAGCAGCCATCATACATGCAGTTGCTTTAGAGATATACTGGATGAAACAGTATATCCCAGACCTGTTTGAGTCTTATTATTCTTACAAACGTGGAGTAAATTAATGCAGTTGAATTGTGCCATTTATTTTGCAAAAGTTCCTTCTCAAAAATCTTGTGAGAAGCAGTTGTCCTGTTGTAAAAATGTCTGCACAAGCAATCCTCTAAAGATCTCATTGACCACAAAATCTTCAGCCCGGCCTCTGGTACTTTCAAGTGATCCGAAATCATTTGAGTGGTTATATGCATCGGTGTCTTCGCAATCCACAGACATTCCATAATTTCATATTATGCCTTCACATACGTGTGATAAATCCATTGGCATGCAAATGCATGTTCTGCTTGGTTTACACACAATGATACAAATGAACTCCAGACCATGTTGAAGAGTACCGCTCTCCCCAAATTCTTCCATATCTCTAGGGGTGGAAGGAGGCGTTGAGTTTGTAATGTATCCAAAGATAAGCATCTGTACACATTTGGATGTTCTATGAATATGAAACTAAATGTGAAACTTCTTTCTTTTGTGTCAATTTTCTTTAACATTTTAACATCACAGTTGCACATCTGGACAGCAGTGATTTCTTCTTTAAATGTGTTGCATTTTTATAGACCATGTTTGAGGAATGCAATCTGAATTGTACAACTATTCATTCTGAACATAGTAAAACATCCATTTAATTCAAAGATTATTTCCAAGGAAAAGAAGTAAACATACTAAAGAAACTGGATTATGTCAGCATTGGCTTTCAAGAGGTTTTGGCTTCACAGCACTCAATACTTATCTTGCAAGGTTGACATAACCAAGATTCTTTTTGTTTAAAGGGATTTAAATAAGTGGAAGATTTTCTTCCTAAGAAAATTATAA
Organism: Lepilemur ruficaudatus; assembly: GCA_963574885.1. NCBI lineage: Eukaryota > Metazoa > Chordata > Mammalia > Primates > Lepilemuridae > Lepilemur > Lepilemur ruficaudatus. Next base: position 91,953 of record CAUYRT010042674.1, on the reverse strand, counting down.
TATGAAGTGTTCCAAGAATTATTCATGGGCTTTTTAGCCCCTCTCCTCACTTTAAACATGCACCCTAAATTGATGTGTAAAAGCAATAGTTAGTATCCTCTGTCTCATGATGATTTTAATGATGATGTTTACCTGAACTCACTTTTCCTCATCCTTTCATTGGTCTTCCTGTTACAGCATCCTTCTGGTCACCTCCCTTATATATCATTGTCTGGTGGAATAATTCCAAAGATGCTGTCATATTTCTTATTCAGATAGCAACATTGTTATTAACATTTTCCGTCAAATAACATTTTATTTCCCTGCAAATCACAAAATGTCTGTGGATTACAATTAAAAGTCTTATAATATTAAAAGAGCTCCTCTACAACCATATGAGATCTATAGAGTCTATAGACAGACTTTTGTTTCATTTTTAAAATAGACAGTCAGATATTATATTTTATGTTAATAACAGATGTTCAGCAAAGATTGAATATGGATGGAGAAATATTATGCTTTTAAAAAGAATGTTATTTGCTTATTCTTTGGCTGTGAAGTAGCTGGCATGCTGCATCTGGGGCTGTCTATGTGTGTTTTTTAAAATGTCATCTTTATTAGTATTACATTCAAGGAATAGTACCAAGAATCAGTTTCTTTCAAGACCTTCCTCCAGTGTGTGGCATATAAGTCTGTGACGAGCGACATTACAGAAGGTCATGTCACTTTTAACTGCTTGCATTACATCTTTCTGATTTCCCTAGTGCCCTTCCTTTGTTTGATTAATACTACTTGCTTTCAAACAAGGTATCAGAAAGCATAATTTGGAAGGAGAATTCTAGAGCCGATCTAAGATATTCCCCCTTAAGAAAAAAAGAAAAAAGAGAAAAAATCCAACTTTGTAAATGTATCTTTTCTACCACCTGCATTTTTTGTCGCTTTTCATTTTTTTTCACCCTCAAGGAAATCCTACATATATGTTGCCGTTAAATTATTGCTAACGAATGTTTGGCCAATTGGACTTCGTATACTTGAAAACAAAACTACATAGTGCTTATTTGGTTTTATTTGAAGAGGAAAGAGCTGGAAATTGAGACTAGGACGTCTTTATTTTATTTGTTTTCCTTAGTTAAGTATTAAACTCCAGCACTCTCATTCTAAATAGCAGGTGTTATTTGAGTTCTCTGGGAAGGGTTGCAATTTTGTGCAGTCATTAAATGCACTTCAGCGATATATACAGTTTGTTTTTAAAAGCTCAGTTTGCAGTTTCTACGTTCATTGCATTTGGCTAAGCTCATTCATGTCTTAAAGCACAGCTCAGCTTCCGAGACACTCTTGTTCTCAAAGCCATCCATTTCACCGGACCATTAAAGCCTGAAGATTAGTTGTGAAAGCATCATCCTTTTAATTTGGAATCTTTATCCACATCTCTACCTGTGCTCCTATATTTGTTTCTTAGTGTCAGTGAAAACGTGAGTCAGAATTTTGTGTGTCACTAAGAATACAGAATATTTTGCCCAGGAAAAAAATATATATATAATTTAATTTCCAAAAATTAGTGTTAAAGATATTAAGTTGGTGTTATTTTATTTTTGTTAATAGCTAACATTTTTGAGTACTTTGATACAGGAACTACACTAAGCACTTTATATATATATTATCTCATTGGATCCTTAACACTCTGGGATAGGTGCTATTATCATCTCCATTTTCTAAGGCACCTTAAGCTTCACATAGGCAAAATGTAATAGTGGGATACATTCTGAAGCAGCTTAAAGGCATCAATAGGAAACCATCTATATTATAAATCCTCATCTGCAGATGTTTCTGATGTAACATTAAGAAGGAACTAGAGGGGTGAAGAGCCCTCACTAGAACTCTAAAACACGACACGAAGGCCTCTCACTAACACAACACTTTTCTGCCAAATGTAAAAGCAAATGGTTGTATTGGGTAGTTCTGGCTGCACATTTGTGGAGCAATTGTGCGTAGCCAATTACCCACTGTGCAGAGTAAGAACAGTTTGGGGTTTGCAAATGAAGAGCCTGATTCCGAAGGCCTCTTTGAGTCATACTTGAACATAAGATCCACAGCTGATTTGTAAAATGTGTAAATTAAGCTAGTGGTTTGTTTTATGGTTCAAGCATATCTTGGGTTTTTGAAAATTAATTTGAAGAGAGTGGAGATCCCCAAATCTTAAAGGTTAATTATTCATGGATTTTATTTCCAGGCAAATGTTTGAAACCATTTTGAATATCTGCTTTCATTAGTCTGCATCATTGATTAGGTATAAGTCTTTCCAGGTGAACTAAATCAGTTCTGTGAGACAAATGATAGGCACTTCACCCAAAAGTGTGTTCAAAGATATGAAGGATAGATGATGCATTCATCTATTCACTCAATCAACAAATATTTCCTAAGCATCTATTGTGTACCGTATGATCTGCTAGGCACAATCTGACACCATTCTGCCTTCATAGCACCTGCAGTATGATAAGTACTGAAGAGAGGAGGTATCTAATGCATTCTTAATTATAACGAGCTTATAACATTGTTTGAATTTATTTATAGGAGTAAAACTATAGTATTCATTTTATTTTCCTTGACATATTTGATATGACTCTGCACGGGTAATTTTAGCAAAAAAAATATTTAAAGCTAAACCTTCAAAGATAATTTTATTGAAGGTACAAAATAATATTTTTAAAAATTTAATGAAGTTAGGTGAATTCTTTTGATACAACACAATGTACCAAAACATTGTAGCTTCTTTTCTGTTTTAAACCTCCAACACAAATAGCCCAATTTGGAATGGCCTGGCATGCATCACCTCAATTATACATTGTTGCTATTGTTGTCTTTATATTTGTGTTGCCAATGCCTCAGATTTGAGGAAGCTAAGTCAACATAAAGATTATCTGATAGTCTCTATTTAATTCCACTGGATTGTAAGCCACCTGAGGACTGATAGGAATAGAGATTAAGTATTTATGGATTATTTATCTTTGTATTCCCACATTACCTACCACTGTGTGCCTTGGATAAAAGCATTTATAATAAATGCTTATGGAGTGACTGAATGTAGTCAGAATGTCAAGAGTCTATCTTTCTTGTTGAGGCTGAATTGCTTTATATGTCCCAAAGTAAGTGTGAGCTCTCATCAGATATCAGAAACCACATATTGTGCTACTATGATTCTTTGGAAATGCTGACTGTCTGAATGAAAGACCACAAAATTCTACCATTTAATAGAAGATTTAGAGTATGATATTAATTTAGGAACACTGTCACAGGTTGTCGGACATCTTGGGGTATATATTGGTTCATGAGCCCTGGAGGTTTGTGTTTGGGCTATTCTTTTAAATCAGCTAATGCTTTTAGAATATTTGAGAAAAATTATTAGGAATCACTGAGAGTTCTGGCATGTTATCTCAGTTTATATAACCTTTTGCATAATACAGTCTTGGTTATTGAAGTTTTCACTCATGGAATATTCCTGTTTGTACCAAAAAGCCACATGAAAACAGGGCTAGGTGTTTCTATCCTCTAAGTTATGAGCTTTGGGAGAAAGGTTTAAAAATATTTGATAACCATTATTGAGTCTGTTTAGAGATACAGGATTAGAGAAAACCGCATGAATTTAGAAATGATATCGAATGTCATAAATACAATAAATTGGGACTTACCCTGAGTAACGACCCCATCCCAAACTTTTTAAAATTTTTGGTTTCCATGGAGTGCACATGTATATGTTTATGTAGGTGTGTAAAACCATTTTAAAAACCTGAAATGAAGTCCCATCAAGGCAAAGGGAAATTATTTGGCAAACCCCAAATGACTGTTCCATTCTGCTGAAGTAGGTGAACTAGGAGCCACTAAAAAAAAAAAAAAAATGCACGTATGCATATCCACCTGCAGAGATTATACACATGTTACATGCATTTGATTTATATAGAATACATTTCTAACTGTAATAATATCCACCTTCATTATATAATCCTTGTTTAAAATCTCAGAGGATTAAAATGAGGGTTTCAGGTAATCCACAAAAATCAAAAAATAATAGAGATAATCAAGACTTGACATTTATACATAAGAATTGAAATTTGAGCCACGATATAATACAATCCGAGCTATTTGATCAGGAAAAAAAATAAAAATAAAATTTGAGCCATAAAAGACATTGTTTTGTGCCATAAACCACCAACATGAATCAATTAACAGACTTAGCTTTTTAATCTTAGAGTTTGGTGAAAAGTAAATTAGAAATAGCAGAGCTGTTTCATGCTTAGTTATTGAGCTCTAAATTTAAAGTGTCTGATTAATATAGACAGGATATGTAGAAAGGAAATTTCCTGATTTAAAGCATCCTCCAAATTAATGTTCGTTTACCTTATGCATATTTCAAATTCTTTAAGTTGTCACAAGACGTTTTACGTAAATAGGGTTCTCCTGACGGAGAGTCAGTTCCCTGCTTTTAATCAATTAAAGGCAGAGCATTTTCCTAATCGCTATCTCTAGATCAAATATTCCCTCTCAGTGCATCGGTTTCAAATGTTAATAAAGTTTTCACTTCCAAAAGGTTCAAAATGACAGAACAAAATTCTCTCCATTACAAGCACAAAACGACTTCTGTTTCTGTCTGCAGGTAATGGAGGACATGCTAGAGGACGAGGAAGAAGAAGATGACAAAGATGACAAGGTAATTATCTTTCCCAGCACTTGGGTACCTGGGGATGGGGAAATGTAGACATGACACTGTTTTCACAGACAGTTAAAAAAGAAGTTGAAGTGTTTGAGTCCAGAAAATTGGACAGTGCTGTTTATCATCCTAACAATGCCACTGCATGTTGCAAAGAGGGAGAGAGGGCTATAAATCCTCTTCGCTTTTGTCCAGAGCTGGGTCAAATATTTTTCTGCTAGGAACGAAAAAAAAAAAAAAAATTCAGCTTGTCTGGAACTTGATAGCTCTCGTGAAGATAACAGCAGTGACAACTGTTTTTGAAGGGCAAAAATTTGTCCTATCTTGAGTATTACAAATCGAGCTATGCTTTGGGGGAAGAGGGGAATGAAAAACTAGCCTGCTTGAGTTGAACGTGGATATTGTCATCTGTAATTTTCAAAGAATTGCTCAGCAAAAGGACACGGGTGTGCAGACTGCTCCAGAGGACATTTAAATAAACCCAATTCTCACTGCCCTTGCCTAGGTTTGGAATGGCCCCATGGTTCCTCAGTCAGGAAAGCCCGGTCAGAGGCTTATGTTTCGATTGCTGGTTGGCTTGGGAGTGGTGACCACAGTAAATAACCGCTAGTTTCTGGGACTGCTAGTTTCTAGGATTGGTTATCCCCTAAGGAGAGGGAACAACTGGAAGTAGGAATTAGAATGACCTTGCACCACTGCGGCAGTGGCTGCGTTGGAAGTGCTGCTTTCTATAGCAAGGATAGTGATGCTGTTTGTTACATCATCATCTCTGGGCATTTCCAGACTTAAAATCTTAAACATCCTAGGGTGAGATTGGGAGAGCAGGAGAGATTATCATTCATTATTTCCACATTGTTCAGCATATAAAACCAGATTTTGACCTTCACCAGAATCTGACTTGTGTTATAGTAAAGCAATAAAATTTTTTGAAGAAAGGAGAAAAACAGTATATCTTAATTTATACCCTTGACCTTTGATTCCAGTAGAGATGTACAGTTATATCCCAGTGTCATAATTTGTGTGCAGGAAGTAAGCATTAGAAATGTCAAAAAAAAAAAATCAGTGATTAGTCAATCCCTAAAATGATCTTTTTTTCCCTAATATTCAACGCTTGAAGGAAAATGGAAACACTCACACACGTGCACACACATGCACACACACACGCTTTCTCCCTTCTAATGCTATTTCAAAATTTTTAAATTGAGAGAGCTTTTATGTGAAATTTTTCTTCTATACATCATTTAGTCATTAGCGACATCATCAAACATAAACTAACAAAATCTCCTTCCTGCAAAAACACATATGTGCTTGTTTTTAATGTTAAATAACATGAGCATACACTTCTGGCAATAAATGATATGATTTGTTGTTAAGGTCAGCTGTAGAGAGCTTGTATTTTAACTCAACATGCCAGCTCTGAATCATCATTTTTCTGCTGATAAACACTGAGCTGCCATCCATTTATGGCCATTTTCCCTTGCTTGTTGCTGCTTTATTATTAAAGCCACCATAAAGATCCATCCCAGCAGCAGGCCTTTCCCCAGAAATGTTAATAAATGGAAACCCTTAGTGAAGTCTAGTACTTCAATGTCCCTGTCAACCTATATATATATATTTTTAGCCAGTTTGTTGATATTCTATACTTCTAATATCCCCTTTGTATGGTCGTGTTTTAATAGAAAGGATGTTAGACACGGGAAACAAATAGATACACCTGGTTAACCAGCTCACCAAAACATAGGTGTCAAGTGGAACATGCCAGGGTGGAAGCACCAAATCTCTGGAGTAACATCTATTGTAATCTAGTGTTTGGGTGTCTGAAATTGACACCCTGCTTCTAACACATTTTCAGATCTAGTTACCAAAGTTGATTGAAAGTGAGCACTTAAATTACGCTGTGAAGGGAACTGTATTCTCCTGAACGGACGCCGACAAGCAGTGTGTTTTCCATGTGAAAGGATTGTGAGCTGATTTTCATAAATCCAACCCTCTAGTTGAGTGATGCATAAAGCAGGCTTCTCTTTTTCACTCATCATGCAACTGAGAGCATAAAAATCATATCTGAACAAAAAATCTCCAATGTAACAATTTACAATAGACTTTTAAGTGCTTGCATAATAGAGGGAAGAATCTCAGAGTGGACGTCTTGAAATGTAAAGTTTTTCCTGTATGAAATGAAAATGAAAATGTGAAAGGACCTGCAAGTTTCCATTTACCAGCTTCCATCTCTTGACTGGCTCTCGCAGCAGTAAATGTTTTAAGTCTTGGCTATCAGTGTGTCTGAGTGGGAGAAGGGTAATTTCCTACTTTAAAAAATTCATTGGTTCCTCTATTTAAAGTTTGTGTATAGAGTCATGCGTAATGGAATTTCATGAGAAAACAAATGTGTTTTTTGCCATACGAGCAGACACTGACCTCTAGCTCTCATTATTTCTCTGTTTTCTCATATGGTATAACAGTGGGGTCAGGTCAGTGGGTCCTCTTATAGGATAAAAGTAAGAAAGATTAATAAATGTGCCAAAGCCTCACTTTAATTGAACCTGAAGCATATGTTGCAAGTATGTAAAATATGTCCCAGATGTTTCACCAGGGCTAGTGTCTTGGCTTTCCCTGATTACCACAAGGCAGCTATTAGTCCTGTAACCTTTGGACTTGGGGGTAGATGGGGTATTACGTGGCATAGAATGAGAGCACCTGTTTTCCATTCAGCAAAGACCCCTGGCAGGCTTTGCCTAAGCCTATCCATATGTTTTCACTTAGCAGATTGTTGGGCGATTATGAAAAGTGTCTTTCTTTAGGAGCCAGCATTGATATTAGTCACTCACAATGAAAGGGCAAGTCATTGGCTACTTGACAAGGTCCGTGTGGGCATAAACTGAAGCCCTTTATTTCATTTGAGCTTGGAGTGTTTTCCTTCAACATGATTATATACACAACAAAGACACAGGTATAAGAAGTTGAAGCAGATAAAGATTATAATTACTTAACACAATAGCTTTTTTTTTTTTTTTATCGCTGACTTTAGCACCTGGGAAGACTTTGGTTAAAATCGGTAAAAGCTAAAACATGATTTACCAGATTCCCAGATTTCTAATTTTTCCAGATTATGGCTTTTTGAGTATTTTTTTTCTATAGGTCTTTCTTTTTATTAAAAGAGCTGTTCATTATTCAGGTGAGGGTTTGTGATCCACAAACTTTATCCTTCATTCCAAAACCCATTGTCCACATTTACTTAATTCTAAAATTAGGTGGCTTCTCTTTTAATTCAATTCCATGGTTTTCACAAAGGCAGAGAATATGGGTTTTAAATGGTGAGTCTAGTTATGAGTCATTGACTTGTTAATATTTTCACTTATCTGAATTATGTAGTAGCACTATGTTAAGCTGTGCTAGAGATGACATTTTTCTTGAATTAAATTTTAGAAAGACATCATACTGTGTTCTCAATTCCCTTTATTGTACAGCATTCTCTCAGTCATCAACCATAAAGTCACAGTTTGATCTGATTTTTGACCTGACACCAAATCCTGCTTTTGTGGTTAATAGACTCTCTTAGCAAATAAGGTTTAGCTAAATTACCTAGGTGGAGCTATCAACAAGCCATATAATAGTGTTTTTCACCATGTTATATATAATAGTACAGTGGTCAGTCTGCATAATCTAGACATCTAATTAATGAAGATCAGCTTTCCTTTTGTAGCTTAAAAAGTTTAGGCACGCTTCCCGTGGTGCATCCTACCCTTGTAATAAGATCCAGCTGCAATATCAGGAAGCAGAAGATAGAATGCAGGTTTTCCTTAGTAAAAGCATGGATTTAAATGCGTGGCATTCTAGTAATGTTTATTGATAAAAGACATTACAATGTCCAGGCATTTATGCTTACATGACTTCTTTTTCTTCAACCATTATTTCAAGGTTAATGTGCTTCAAGATAACTAGATGCAATGAATGAAACATATCCGAGTTACTTCAAAATACACAGATTGTTTGCTTTAATTCTTGAAATCTGTGTTTTCTGGTTTGATTCTCCATCCATAAACATGTATATAATATACCCAAGACTTCTACGTCTCTGCATCTCAAATCAACCACGAGTGGGGATGGGAGGGGGGAAGAGAAAACTCTGATAAGTGATATGAAAGATTTTAGTCTGACAAAATGGCATTTTCCACATAGTCAATGAAATAACTGCACAGTAGGAAAACAGATCAAGTCTTTGAAGAACAGTAAGAAGAGAGGAGACAAGGAAAGACATTCTTATAAAAAACATCCTAAGCCACATTTCACTGGGATACCATTGTTTATTTGTTATTGCTGCATAAAAAATTACCACAAACTTAGAGGCTTAAAACAACACTCATCTTTTAGCTCTCAGTACAGTAGACTGGAAGTCCAGTACAGCTCAACTGGGTGCTCTACTTAGGGTCTCATATTCGACAAATCAGGCCAAGTTCTTCTCTGAAGGCTTTGGAAAAGAATCCACGTCCAAGCTCATTCGGGTTGCTGGTAGAATTCAGTTCCTTATAGTTGGAGGACTGAAGTCCTTGTTTCCTTGCTGGCTTTCTGCTCTTAGTGACAACTTGCCATGACTCCCTCCATGCTTAAATCCATCAATGGAGAATCTCTTTTAGGTTGAATCTCTCCCATACTTCAAATCTCTTGCTTTAGGAAGAGGCCAGTGCTTTTTAAGGGCTCACCTGCTCAGGCCAGACCCACCAAAGATAATCTCCCTTTCTTAAAGGCAACTGTGCCACGGAACATATCCTTATCATAGGAATGACCATCACATCATATTCCTAAATCCACCCCAACACCCAAGAGGAGGGGATTATACACGAAGTCTACACTAGGAGGTGGGAATCCTGGCAGCCGTCTTAGAATTCTGCCTACGACAACCATCTAGACCCACCCATACTCTAGAGTAAAAATGGAACGATCCTTGTGTTCCTTGGATGTATATTATTACAAGACTGTAACCAAACTATTCTACAATAAACAAACGAGGAAAACCTGCCTGCCTAGATGTTTCAAAGATTATAGGAACATCTCATACCAGAAGTATAAACTGAAGTATATTTTACAACGATTGTATAATATATCCTGTTTGCTTATTATCTAATTCTGGCCTGGGGTCAGGGGTGGTTGGCAAGCAGAGGGCTATTTGCTGATGGGCTATTTCTTTCCCCTGGTTGTCCCCTTCTAGGGAGAAGGGTAAATAAGAATAAGATTAGCAAAGAGTGAGGAAGGACCTGCTCCTCCTTGGGGGACCTGTTGGTGCTTAGACCCATTGAACTGATAGCCCACTGACCTCAAGTCCTTAGATACACTCTATACTGTACCTAGAATCACAGCAACATTAAAACTGGAGGGTACTCAAGGAATAGTCTAGATCAACCCCCATGTTTTAAAATGAGAAACTGTGGTTCAGTGAAACTTTAGTGAATGCTGAGGGTGATGTAAATGATGAGTGGCAGAGCCAGGACTAATGCTCAGCTTTTCTGACTCCAAGTTTGGCATCCTTACCCTTCCTTAAGACTATGTCTTCCTGGGGGAGCGGGGACATGAGGATCAAAGTACAGATGCAAATTACTCCAGACATGACCTTTACTTGTTTAGACAGTTCAATAGGGAACATACCTTTCATCCCAGCCATGGGCTGTTTACTTCTGGGTTTCTACTTCTCTTCACTGTTCTCCTGTACATCCAGCCCTTTCCATTGTAATAGCTAAGTGGGTGTGAGTGGTAGGCAGAATAATACCAAAAATGTCCACAGCTTAGTGCCTGGAACCTGTGACTATATCACACTACATGGCAAAGAGGAATTAAGGTAAAAGATAGGGTGCAGGTTGCTAATCAGCTGACCTTAAAAGAGGGAGATTATCCTCAATTATTTGATTGGGCCCAATATAATCATAAGTGCATTTTCTGTACTTCTCCAAAAAACACTACATTTTAAAGCACTAGATCTGAGCTCCTAATTTTTCCTTATTAGTCCTACTCTTCTATATAAATATGGCTATGCAATTTTTCATTCAATATGAGACCTAAAAACAGTATCTAACAAAGCAAGTATTTTTATCCAAATTGCATTAATTTTTATTTCAGAAAAGCTTGTTAACAAATGAAAGCGAGTTATTGCTCATCTCTATGCAGTTGTGAACGTTCCTGTTTAGGAGCCTGTATTGTTAATTGGTGAATGGAACAGCAAGTTATGGTTAACTTCGTTTTTCAACAGAATTTTACTTCCTCATAACACCCATTCTATTCCTTAAGATGCTTCACCCTTCAAAGGACAATGGGTATTAGCCTTATTAAGGTCACAGTCCTTTAAGAATCTGAAGAAAGCTTTAGACTTTCTCCCCAGGAGAAAACACATAAGTACATACACACAAACTTTTTATGCCTTTTTTTTTTTTTGCCATGGCAATTGAATTATTTTACAGGGACTCTAAAGTATCTTTATAAAGGCATCTCTATTGCTCTTACCTCACCTACCCCTTGACATTAATGCCTATTTCCTCAAATACCTGAGATAAATGCAAATGTTGCAAGTAAAAATAATGTTTAATCCAGTTCAAAAGCAAGCTTCTACAAGAAGGTTGAAGTTTGGCTTGATTTTGCTGCTATGGAGTGGTTTTCGACACAGCGGTGGGCTTGTTATCTTTCATATCTGTTTGTGGCTTTTCGGTTTCCTGGCAAGAAGTGCTAGAAACACTATCTTGGCAAAAAAAAAAAAAGTAACAAAATGAGAGCTGCTGTGCTTTATCAGATGAGGTCAGGCACAGTGAGGATTGCTAGAATTCTCCAAAACTCTTGTGGCTTTCATATCATGTCGAGATTATCTTTTGAAAAGACTGCATCATGAATACTTCATCATTTAAAAAAAATGATTAAGTACTCTTGGTTCCACGCTAAGGTCATTGGAGGTAGAATTAGCTTTCCAAAAGTTATCTAGTGATTCTAGCTGTTGGTGGATTTCTGCCTGTGAACAAATTGATAAGTTTTGTCATTCCTTGTTCCACTTTGCAGAAGCACTTCTCCGATCTTGGAATGTTTAGGTAGATATCTGCCTCCAACATTCCCTTCCAAAGTGGCAGTTGGACTAAAAGAATTTAAATGAAAAGATGTACCCAGATAATTTGGCAAAAATATTCACCAAGTAAAGCAAACTATGAGTGGACTTTTTCCTGTTGGGTTATTCTGATAGTTGGATTTTCTTTGCCTGAAAAACACAGAACTTTCATTTAAGGTCACTGAAATGTTTCAAGACAAGTCGTCTGGAAAGCTAGTTAACTTCTGTATTGCAGCAGTGAACTTCCTCTTCTACACTCATTTCTTGACAAAAACTCTTGAAATAGCAGTGTGTCAGCCCTGGCTCTCAGGAGGTTGACAACGTTCATAGAAATAGACACGATTTTTTCAGGATCGCTGGCAGAGTCGTTGACACCGGCTGACACCACTGCATGTTGAGATGAGAAGCATGTTTCTTCACCAAAGCAGCAAAACCAGATGTGTTGCCAAGCATCACAGATGCTCCATCTGAACCCAGAGTGCCAAGATTTTTATTCCGCCTGAAACTTTGGCAAAGAAATTCTTCACCATGTTAAAGGCATTGACTCTGCAGATTCTAAAAGGAGTTTACAAAGTAGGAATTCTTCCTTGATTGTAAGAACTTGCCAACAGGAGTTGGCTATGCAAATAGAGGTATCTACTTTCATTAAGTTACATCCAAAGGCAAATATTAAAGAAAAATGTTAGAAATTCTGCAGTGTTGACATCATTTGATCAGGGCACAACTTTAAGAAAAGTGTGGCTTCACCAAAATATTTCCACTGGCGTGTGAGTTATTTTTCTTGGTGACTAATTCATTTTTAAAAAGTTTTAATACAAGTCTTTTTGTCTTGGGGCAAATCCAAAAACAGGTGAAGTGACAGTATTTAAAAATCAGGCTGTTTTTATATAAAGAAAAAGATCCACAATGTCCTAATACATTTTCAGAGTAGGCAGTCTGGGGAACTCCTTCAATCTTACCAGTTCCACGCTTCCATTGGCCAGAATCTAGCCACACAACTCTACAGTTTTTGTGTTGTATCACACTCCATAACTAACATAAAGCCAATAGATATGAAAACCTCATGGTATTATTGTTTTTTGTTGTTAATTTTTTTTTTTACAAAACAGAAAATACTTATTAAATTTTTTAATGGACCCATAATTTTACATATATATGTGGTACATGTGATATTTTGATATACGATCAAAGCAGGGTATTTAGGATATCCATCACCCCCAATATTCATCATTTCTTTGTTCTGGGAACATTTCAAAGCTTCTTGCTATTTTGAAATATATAATAAATTGTTAATGATAGTTACCTTCCTGTCCTATTGAACACTGGAACTTAGTCCTTCCATGTAACTGCATGTTTATACCCATTAACCAACCTCTCTTCAACGCCCACCCTTCTCGGCCTCTGGTAACCATCATTCTACTTTTTTAGCTCCCACATATGAAAGAGAATATGTGATACCTGTCTTTCTGTGCCTGGGTTATTTCATTTAACATAATAACCTCCATTCCATTCATGCAGCTGCAAATGAAAGGATATCATTTTTATGGCTGAATAGTATTCCATGGTATATACACACCCCATGGTCTTTATCTAATCAACTGTTGATGGACACTTAGCTTAATTCCATATGTTGGCTATTGTGAATAAACATAGGGGGTTCAAGTATCCCTTTGATATACTAATTTCCTTTCATTTGGATTAATGTCCAGTAGTGGGATTGCTGGATCATGTGGTGGTTTTATTTTTAGTTTTTTGAGAAATCTTCTTGCTGTTTTCCAAAATGGCTGTACTAATTTACATTCTCACCAACAGTGTAGAAGAGTTCCCTTTTCTCTACATCCTTGATAACATTTGTTATTTTATTTTATTTATTTTAGATAATAGCCACCTTAACTGAGGTGAGATGATATTTTACTGTGGTTTTGATTTGCATTTCCCCATGACTAGTGATTTGAGCAGTTTTTCATACACTTGTTGGCCATTTGTATGTCATCTTTTGAGGTATGTCTATTCAAATCCTTTGCCCACTTTTTAATTGGATTATTTATTTATTTTTGCTGTAGAGTCATTTGAGTTCCTTGTATATACTGGATATTAATCCCCTTCAGATAAATAGTTTGCCAATATTTTCTCCCATTCTAGAGGTTGTCTCTTCACTCTGTTGAGTGTTTCCTTTGCTGTGCAGAAGGTTTTGTAGTATTATCATATATTAGTCTATTTTTGTTTTTGTTGTCTGTGCTTTTGAAGTCTTAGCCATAAAACTTTGCCTAGAGTGTCCTAAAGTGTTTTCCCCATGCCTTCTTCTAGTAGTTTCATAATTTGGAGTCTTACATTTAAGTCTTAAATCTATTTTGAGTTGATTTTTGTACATGATGAAGAATAGGGGTCTATTTTTATTCTTCAGCATGTGGATATTATTTTCCCAGCATCGTGTATTGAAGAGGGTGTCTTTTCCCCAATGTATGTTCTTGGAGCCTTTGTCAAAAATCAATTAGCTATACATACATGATTTATTTCTGAGTTCTCTATTCTGGTCCATTGGTCTGTGTGTCTGTTTTTGTACTAATACCGTGCTGTTTTGGTTACTAGAGCTTTGTAGTATATTTTGAAGTAAGGTAGTATGATTCCTCTGGCTTTGTTCTTTTTGCTTGGTATTGCTTTGGCTAGTTTGGGGTCTTTTGTGGTTCCATATTAATTTGAGATTTATTTTTTCTGTTTCTCTGAAGAATGTCATTGGTATTTTGATAGAGACTGCATTGAGTCTTTAGGATGCTTTGGGTAGTATAGTCATGTTAGCAATATTAATTCTTCTAATTCATGACCATGGGACATCTTTCCATTTGTTTGTGTTCTCTTCACTTTCTTTCATCAATGATTTGTAGTTTTCCCTGTAGAAATCCTGATTAAATTTACTCCTAGGTATTTTATTTTTTTGGTAACTGTTGTAAATGGGATTGCTCTCTTGATCTCTTTACCAGCTAGTTTGTTACTGGTGTATAGTAGTTGTTTTTGCATCCTACAGCTTTACTGAATTGTTTATCAGTTCTAAGATGTCCTGGTGGAATCTTTAGGTTTTTCTAGACATAAGATCATGTCTTCTGCAAAAAGAGAAAATTTGACTTCCTCTTTTCCAATTTGGATGCCCTGTATTTCTTTCTCTTGCCTGATTGCCCCGGCTAGGACTTTCAATACTATGTTGAATAAGAATCGTGAAAGGGGGCATCCTTATCTTGTGCCACTTCTTAGAGGAAAAGCTTTCAGTTTGTCCCCATTCCATAGGATGTTAACTGTGGGTTTGTCATAGATGGCCTTTATTGTGTTGAGATATGTTTCTTCTATGCCCAAGTTGTTATGTTTTTATCATGAAGGGATTTTGAATTTTATTAAATGCTTTTTCTAAGTTTATTTGAGATGATCATATGGATTTTTTTCGTGTCCTTCTGTTGATGTGATGTATCACATTTGTTTATTTGCATATGTTGAACCATCCTTGCATCCCTGGGATAAATCCCACTTGATCATGGTGTATTATCTTTTTGATGTGTTATTGGATTTTGTTTGCTAGTGTTTTGTTAAGGATTTTTACATCTGTGTTCATCAGGGATATTGGCCTGTAGTTCTTGGTTTTTCTTTGTGTCTTTGTTGGGTTTTGGTATCAGGGTAAAGCTGACCTCATAATTCCCTTCTCTTCAACTTTTTTGGAACAGTTTGAAAAGTATTGATGCTCTTACAAGTTTGTTAGAATTAAGCAGTAAAGCTATCTGGTCCTGGGCTTTTCTTTGTCGAGAGATATTGTATTACTTATCCAGTCTTGTTACTTTTATTAGTGTGTTCAGATTTTGTTTCTTTTTGGTTCAATTTTGGTAGGTTGTATGTGTTTGGGAATTGATTCATTTTTTCTAGGCTTCCCAATTTGTTGGCGTATAGTTGTTCATAACAGTCTCGAATGATCCTTTGAGTTTCTGTGATATCAGTTGTAATGTCTGCTTCTCATTTCTGATTTATTTATTTTATTTTTGACTAGTCCAACTAGTGGTTTATCAATTTTTGCTTCTTTTCAAAAAACCAATTTTTCATTTTATTGATCATTTGTAGTATTAATGCCTGTTGAGTTCTGCTTTGATCCTTATTTCTTTCTACTGGGTTTGGTTTGTTCTTGCTGCTCAGGTTCCTTGAGGTATATCATTAGGTTGTTTATCTGAAATCTTTCAACTTTTTTGATGTAGGTGTTTATTATAAATTTCTCTCTTAGCACTGCTTTTACTGTATCCCATAGGTTTTGGTATGTTGTGTTTCCATTTTCATTTATTTCAAGAAATTTTTTATTTCCTTCTTAATTTCTTCATTGGCCCAATGGTCATTTAGGAGTATGTTTTTTTATTTCCATGTATTTGTACAGTTTCCAACATTTCTGTTGTTATTGATTTCTAGTTTTATTCCATGTGGTTTGAGAAGATACTTGATATGATATTGATTTCTTTTTAATTTTGTCGAGACGTGTTTTGTGGCCTAACATATGGTCTGTCCTGGAGAATGTTCCATGTGCTGATGAGAAGATTGTGTAGTCTGCAGCTGTTAGATAAAATGTTCTATAAATGCCTGTTTGGTCTAAAGTGCAGTTTAAATCCAATGTTTCTTTGTTGATTTTCTGCTTAGCTCCTCCATCCAATGCTGAAAATAGGGTGTTGAAGTTCCCAACTATTATTATATTGGAGTCTCTCCCTTTATATCTAATAATATTTGCTTTATATATCTCAGTGCTCTGGTGTTGGGTGCATATATATATATATATTTAGAATTATTGTATCCTCTTGCTGAATTGATCATTTTATCATTAGGTAATGACCTTCTTTGTCTCTTTTTATAGTTTTTGACTTAAAGTCTATTTTATCTGATATAAGTATAGCTACTCCTGCTTACTTTTTGTTTCCATTTGCAAGAAATATCTTTTTCTATCCCTTTATTTTTTGTCTATATGTGTCTTTATACATAAAGTGAGCTTCATGTAGGTGGTACTATTGTTTTTTTCTTTGAAATTTTCCAACTTAAGCTAGACTCAAAGTTAACAAAGATACATGGCATATAATCACATTGGCAGGGTAGGTTTTCTTGGATTCTTATCAATAGGAAACTATTCTAGAGGTTTTAACATAGTGGTCTTTTTACCTTCAATAGCATCTGTGGCAAGTGGCATTATGTTCCAAATATGCTGCCCATTGATGTCAGACTTGGCCACATGACTCACTTTGACTGATGTATGCCACTTCCAAGCAGAAGGTTTAAGAGCCATCCTAGGCTTTGTCATCTTTTTTCCTTCTGCAGTGAGGCTGGAACCGTCCACCTAGAAGCCACTTCTTCAGCCTGAGTCCTGGAATAAAGATGGCATGGAGCTAACTCATATAGACATATAATGTGAGCAAAAAAATAAACTTTTGTTATTATAAACCTCTAAGATTTGAGGTCTTTGTGACTGCAAATTAATAGTGTAAGCTGATAGATACAGCCTCCTATCCCATACTCCTCTGTGTGAATCAATGTCATAATAGTATAATTTGACATAAAACATGGATTTTTTTAATAAGAGTCACAAAAGGAAAGTCACAAAAAGGAAATTTTTAAATATTTTTTTCTGCTGGGTGTGGTGGTGGGTGTCTATAGTCCCAGCTACTTGGGAGGCTGAAAGAGGGAGATCACTTTAGCCCAGAAGTTCAAGTCCAGCCTGGGCAACACAGTGAGACCCTGTCTCAAAAAAAAATAAAATTTTTTTTTCTTTATAAATTCACAGACCTGCCCATGCCCACCTTGAATCCCAGTCTCAGGTAAAGGTTGAACTATTTTGCTATTGTTTCTCTCTCTTTGAAAACTGATGCTTTTGTTCCATAAACATATATTGAGGGGCAAGTCACCAGGTGGACAAAGGTAAATATGACACAACGTGGGCCTTCCAGGAATCTCTGTCCTGTGGGGCCCTTGGTTATGTATGCCAGTAATTGTAATACAATGAGAAAAATGTTATAATAAAGTTACAAAGTATTTTGGTAAGAAACGAAGGTAACCATTTTCACAGAATTGTCAGTGAATGTTGCACAAAAGAAGTGGCCTTCAGTTTCAGTCTCGAAGGATGAATGAGAAGGTACCAGGAAGTGTGCTCTATAAAATCAAGGAGTAAGTGTAGTATAGCAGGAACATAAAGTGCAGGAGAGGAAGTACAGGAAAATGACACTGGAAATGTAAATTTAAGACTGTGAAGGCTTTAGCCATCATCTAAAGAGTCTGAATTATATTCTTCAAGTAATGAGGAATCTAAGGCTGTTTTAAAGTAGGGTATTGTCAGACTTCACTATAAAATATATCCATGTAACATAATTCAACTTGTACCCCCTAAATCTATTGAAATTTTTAAAAAAGAAAAAAATAAACTTCACAGTGGAAAAAAAATAAAGTAGGGACTTGTGATGATGAAATGTTTATGTTGAGAAGAGAACTTTGGCAGTACAGCAGAGGATGGAATAAGGAGGAAATGAGGCGTGAAGTCGGGAAATATGCTAGGACATTCTGCAATAGCTCTGGCAAGAAATAAAGGCATCTTTAACTTAACAGTAATAGTGATAATAGAAAAACAAATTTGAGAGATATATTTAATAGTAAGTATAATAAGATTATTGAAAAAAATTATGTTGAAGAGAGTAATGGAAATTTCAATATTATGGATGACTAAGATGCCTAGCTGAGATATGCTTATATCTATGTAGCACTGTACATATTTCAAAGGACTTTCCCTTCTTTCTTTATTTAATATTCACAGTAATTCTGTATACTGGCATAGGAAATATCTTTCCCATACTATAGTATCAGGAAGATCAGGATGATTAACCTGGCTGATGAGGGAAGTAGCTAAGACTAAAAACTAGATAATGGGGAATAAGTTGAGCCTAGAAACAAGTTTGCTTGTCCTACAGAAGAAGCTAAGACTAGGAATTGGGTGCCTTGTCTTCACAGAAACTGAGATTAGAAAAACAATCCTCTAATTTTCCTTCCCAGACATGTTGTAGCAAAGCCTGTTGACCCATCTGGAGATGACACCTAGGCCACTTGGAATGCAATTTATATAGCCATAGCCTGTTCTGCTCAGTATAGGCAGAGAAAGTGCCCCAGGTCTGCCCAGCCACCTTTTCCCTAAGCCCTGGGTCTCCACAGCAGTTGGAAAAATGATGGCAGCAGGTCCATAAGAGTGTCTTCCCCACCCTTGGCTAGGTCCATAATAGTGTCTCTTACCCATTTGGTGTGCTCTCAATACGTAAGCATAGATCCAGTGTGGAAACAAGAAGGACAAATGAAGAACAGGCAAAATATTTGCACTGCCTCAAAAGTTGGCTCAGAGGGGAAGATATATGGTAACCATGCGTATTCCAACTGTGATTTAATAGTCATTAGGAAAATCTGGTGTGGAAGAACTTGGGTCAGTTGAGAAGCAGCCACTGCTGTCACTATTTTATAGATGAAAAGACTAAAACCTCTGAATCATAAGTAAGTAACTCACTGAAAGTCACAAAAAGGTGAAACAACCCAACTTTAAACTTTAGTCTGTCTGCCTCCAACACCCCCCACTTTTTTTGCATAACAAACTCCCCCAAAATTTAGTGATCTAAAGTAATAATTTACTGTTTTCTTTCATTATTCAGTGTGGTGACTGGACTCACCTGGAAAGTTCTTGTCCAAATCTCTAGTGTGGTTCTAGGCAGATGCTTGGGAATGCAACCATCCAAAGGCTCAACTAGCTGGACATTCCAGGTGGCTCAGGCAGGCATGTGTTGGCTTCTTATGTCGTGGCAGCTTGGTTCTGAAAGGGAGAATCTAAAAGCAGATGTTTCAAGAGACCCAAGTGGAAGCTTCAAAGCTTCTTATGACCTAGCCTTGAAAATCCCAGAATATCACTTCTGCCACATTCTAATAGTCAAGCAAGATGTTAGGGCCAGCCCAGATTCAAGGGGAAGGGAATTCAATTTTACTTCTCGATAGGGAGTATAAAAGTCATATTGCATAAGAACCCATAGGCTGGGAGACATTGTGTGGTCATCTTTGGCAAATAAAATTGGCCACGATTTCCAAAGAGCAGAAGCTTCCAATAGATGTCATCTAGAATTAAAGAATATGGAGCCTGTTGCCTACCAGGAGACTTTTCATCCACAGTTTATCAGCACAGAGTGCCGGATGAAATTGCCTCAAAAATTAAACATGCCACCTTCAAATGGCCAGGTAGATTCAAATTTTGTCATTCTGTGTGCATTTATTTTTGACTTACAAGATGCGATGCAACAAAGGACACACTAAATTGTCATTCTCTACTTCTCTCCTGAAATATGAAAGGACTATCTAATTATACTTTTACTTTTCTTATAGATAAAGATTCTGTCCAAAATTTCACCTTATGAAATTCAAGGCTGAGCTCTCCCTTGAAGCTAGTTGAGAAGTAGGAAGGAGTTGCAAAGGATCCTTTAAAAATTCTGATCTAGGCCTGGGGCAACATAGCAAGATACTGTCCCTACCAAAAAAGAAAAATAAAACACAAAAAACAATTAGCCAGGGGTGATGGTATGTGCCTGTAGTCTTAGCTACTTGGGAAGCTGAGGTGGGAGAGGACTGCTTGAGCCCGGGAGTTCAGGGCTACAGTGAGCTGTGATGAGCTACTGCACTCCAGCCTGGGTGACAGAGCAAGACCTTGTTTCAAAAAAAAGAAAAATTCTGATCTAAATTATAATGGACATGCATTGTCCTCCCTTGATAAAGGAGGACCAAATGCCAATAGCCTGTGTTCTGGAAGTCAGGCTTTACCTACTGGCACTGGCTGGCAAAAATTAAATAATCAAGTGAGGAAAGAAGGTTGCAGAACATTTCCTTAAAACGTAATAGTTTCTACTTATTAGAAAAGGTAATTTAAGATTGCCAAACAGTTCACATTTGGTATTTGACCAATCTGTTCAAGGACATTTCTCACAGGATTTAAAAGATCACTCATATCTCTAAAACTTTTGTTGTAGGAACTATAAGTAGCTCGGTCAGGACCCTTTTCCGTATCCCTGGAGTTGATGTTTCTCTGCTGTACTGAGGTAGCATATGTGGATGTTAAAATCAATATTCGGCATGTTATGCACATAAATGCTATTTCTTGGTTCTGGTATCTTAGCCAAGTGTTCTGATCAGCAATGTTTTGGGAATGGCGACGGCATCTGTATTTTCTTTGTGATTCCACACTTGAATATTTTGGGGACATACAAGGCAATATGATAAGAGAACATACAGCTGTGGCAGTCTGATAATGTAAGATTTTATTGATTATCCAACACAGTAACTACCCAGAGTATTAGGCTTGCTTGTCACAACCTTCGGTGCCTGGGGTAGTTGAACAAGTTCTTTTTTCCCATTGAGCTAACCTCAAAGTCACATAGTTTCTGAATCAAGGTCCTCAGATTTCATACTTTGGCAATTTCTTTCCTTTCTAATGGGGTATATTAGAGAGAATGTGTCACCTTTTGCACCATGTAATACCAAATCAGATCAGAATTCATGCACAATTATGTCAGTGGAAATCTAATAGTACAGGCTGGCTTATCTCTAGATAACACATGGAAAAATAAACTTCCACAAGTGACAGATTTACTTGATTTTTTTTTCAGATAAGTTATTTGTAAGCATTTGAGCTACAGAATGTAACTAGATTATTTTCCATACCACAAAAAAAAAAAAAACCTCAACAGTAAAATGGTTGCTAAGTATTCAAGCTGGGTCACGCTGGCTTTTTTTTTTTATTTTTTTGTCCTGTTTGAAAAAGTTCCTGGATAATGAATGCAAAGAAAGAACAAAGAAAAAAGACATTTGCATTACGTATATTTATTAGGAGAACTAACAACTTTCAGAAAACAAAATTTACATAAAACACTTACGTGAAAATACCTTCCGTTGATGTTAATGGCATTTAAGTAACACAGGTTATGTGGCAGTCTACCTGGGAATGATATTAGGCAGCCTAAAAAGCATTCTTCTGTGTTTCTCTGCTATAATCAGAAAAAGTCAAAGCCCATCACTAATCTGAAGTCTTCTTGAAACCAATTAAAATAATTTAAGATAAGTTGTACTTCAAATGTGCTTTTTAAGTGTTGTAGATTTAGGATGTCTTAGGGATGTTGTAACCCCTTTTAATGTTACTATTTATATATAACTACCATATGTATAGTATTACACCTTTAATGCACTGTATTAGCTGTCACTTGAAATTAAGTGCAGGCATGTTCTTTTTTGGCCTTCAGTTTCGCCTCCATTAAACGTTTAAATAATGATACCAGTAGTAAAAGAATAGGTAGCATTCCCAGTGGAAACCAGCTACTGCATCTGGTGGGGTTGTGTTCGGGTTTCTACATGAAAGATACGGTAGTATCAGAATCTTTTAGTGTTTACACACCTGGTATCCAGAACTCTACCTGATGTCCTTTCTCAGGGAATGAATGGAATCAAAGCTTAGGGTAGGCATGTTTGATAGATATACCTTGTCTGTAGAGATCTGGTGATAATTCCATCAAAATTTGTCCCCAGTTGATCGTATATCTATGCATTTTTATGTCTTTGTGGTTTTCTTCACCAACTCTGTGCTTGCATCAGTGCCTTCATTAGAAGGTCAGGTTTTGAAGATTTAATAATTCACCTTGAAAATGTACTATAAGTTGACTGTATCAAGTACAGGTTTTCTCCACTCAGCATAAATTTCATAGCATTAAGAAAAGGCAAATCCATAGCTAAAATATTTCCTTGATATCTGTTTTTAATTTATTTGAGAAAAAGTAAATAGATGCTTATTGGATTTCAGAAGTTTTTTCCTATTTCCATAAGTCATGTTTGTTTTTTGTTATAATGATATTGTACAGACTTTTCTCCATGATGATTAAGTTTTGTATTTTCCAAACATGGGAAAATAATTAGTATTAATAAAAGAAACTATCCAGATGGGTCAGAGCTTATACTAAAACAATTAATACGCAAATTAAAATTTCTCGTATTTATTCATAAATACTCACCTTCCCACAATCTAAATCACAGTGATATAACTTCCTGTATGGATCTTTTCCCCATAAAAACAGGTAAAAGAGTAATATGTTAGATATTAGATATTTGTTTTTTTGAGACAGAGTCTCACTCTGTCACCTGGCCAGAGTGCAGTGGCATCATCATAGTTCATTACAACCTCAAACTCCTGGGCTCAAGTGATTGATCCTCCTGCCTCAGCCTCCCAAGTAGCTGGCACTGTATACAGGTGCCACCATGCCTGGCTAATTTTTCTACTTTGTGTGGAGATGGGGTCTCATTCTTGCTCAGGCTGGTCTTGAACTCCTGACTTGAAGCAATACTCTCTCCTAGGTCTCACAAAGTGCTAGGATTACAGGTGTGAGCCACCATGCCCAGCCTAGAGATTAGTTTTTATTTTGTAAGAGTAGATTGACTTTGTCACCTGCAAGTACTTTTGCGTCTATTTACATACCCATAGTACAGAAATGAAGGTGGACTTTTCTAATTAAAAAACAAGATATCAAGATACAGTATTTTTTCACACATCATAAGATTCATTCAATTCATTCATTTGTTCACGTATTTATGCATATGTGCACTTAATAAATATTTGAGTACCTATGACAAATTTCTATTCTGTGCATCATATCCAGACACATTTTTAGAAAAGTGTAGTAAGTTTTCTTTAACTTCATTCACCGTCAGTCTCAGACATACTCTACATTTGTTGCCTCTGTTTACTTCCCACTTTTGTTCCATCTTTATTTTTTCTTTTGTGGCTTCTATCTGTAACACTTCACTAAACTCATTTCCTAAAGATATCCATAACTTCACATGGTTTTCTTTCTTTCCAATGCTCCCTTGACCACCATTTAGTATCCCCTTCTATTTCCCTATGCACTCATGGTTTTGTTTTTTGGTTTTTTTTTTTCTTTTTACTCTAACACTTCAATATTCTTCTTTTGTCTCCAATGTTTGGATACCTCTCAATTCTGTTCTTCCTTAGAGAATAATCTATGCCCAAAATCTTAACTATCTTCTCAGAGAAGTAACTCCAAAATCTTTACTTTTATTCATTCCTTCATTCAAACATGCAGTAAGTTTCATGTATTTAGAATATTCACAGCATCTAACACTCTGCTAGATGCTCTGAGGCTCATAAAAAGAAAGGAGACCTAACTCCTCAAGGAGTTTAACATCTCTGTTTCTGCCTTTCGTTCCCAGTCTCTTTCCACCTTCTTGAATATTGAAAATTGTCCCATTATAACCTCATACTCAGCATATTTCAATCTGAAATATACTTTCTCTAAAATTATCTTCCTAATGGATTTCTACCAGTAGCACAATTATTTTAATCATGAAGATGTAAAAACTCAAATCATCTTTGATGGTTCTTTCTCTAATTCATAATCAAAATCCTATAGATTTTGCTGTTGTGATTGCTTACTTTGTAGCTTCCTCCTAGTTTCTGTTGAATTCTGCCTTCCTATCTACATGAGGTGCTCTGTTTTTTCTAAGACCCATCCACTTCTTAAGACCCAGCTGAAATTTGTCCTCTACCACTCAATGAACCCTTTAGCCAAGAGGGAGCGCCCTGTCAGAGCATGTAATCATTTGTTCTACTCGACTGACATTCATCTTTTTCTCCAGTTCCATTTGTGTATTTGTGCGTCTGTGCAATTGTTTGCCAGGCGCTGTGCTGAGCCCTCCACGTTGCATTATTTCTTTTCTGCTTCATGACAGCTCTATTTAGGTGGGTTCTATCATCCACATTTTACAGGTGTATAAAAAGCAATTTGTCCAACATCACAAAGAGAGGCTGGAATTAGAATCCAGTTCTATCTAGACTCCAAAGCCCATACTGTAAACCACTATGCCACATTGCCTTATGATATTTACATAGTATTTATTAATTCATAATCTTATTTAGCTTTCATATGCCTTGTCTCCACAAAACATTATAAATTCTGGTGACCAGAACTGAATATTTTAATACATATTATGCACAATCCTATATGAAATGTAAGCATTTGGTTGAATATTCAATGAATAAAGGATATGTATGAATGGAAAATGGCAATTCAGACATCCAAGTCCCATAACCACTCAAACTAGCCATAGTTGTATGCTGGCTACTCTTTAGCAAAAGGAAACCGGCTGTTAAATGATCTCATTTTGCCAAAATCTTATCTCCTGTCTGATATCTATACCACCCATAAGTAACCAGAATTACACCTACCTTTGCCAGTATGGTAGACAAGGGAACTTTCTTCTTTGTATACAATTCATTCCTACCCCCATTTACCAGTCTCTGAGACCCAGCCACTACCCATGGTTCTACAGACGACCAGAGTTGTGTGCAGTTCCTGTCCTCACAGAACTCCAGCGTCTCCTGTCAGTTACTCTCCTTTCCATTCTCATAAACACCACCCACTTTCAAATCCCCCAGACCTCAAATTAGCCACCTTCTTGCCACTCTCAGCTTAACACATTTTACGATTGCTTCTGACAACCACTAAAGATTTCTTAAGGCAGCATAGCATAGTAGCTCGGAGTCCTGGCTCTGGAACACAGGCTGCTGTGTGACATTGGGCAAGAAATTTTACCTCTATCCCTCAGTTTCCTCATCTGTAAAGTGGGGTTAATAATAGTTGCTACCTGAGACAGTTGCTGCAAGTATTAAATGATTAAATATATGTAAAGCTTAGAACAAAGTCTGGCATGTAGTAAAAATTTCGTAAGTATAATAGTAGTCGTAGTAACACTGTTATAATCATCATCAGCAGCAGCAGCAGCACTGTCAGTCATGGGTGTCAGGGAAAATTGTCTTGTTATTAAATCAAACACAAGGGTCTGGGTAGGGGATAGATTTTAGAGGAGAAAAATTACTTCTGTTTCTAACATGTTGAGTTTGAAATGTCACCAGGCCATCAAATTGGGTATTCTAGCAGATGTTAGAAATAGAAATCTGGAGTTCAAAGAAAAGGTTATGGCCAGAGACTTACATTTAAGAACTACCCATTAGAGTTAAAAAAAAAAATTAATTACTGAAGCAGAGGATGTTGAGAGTGAAAGGAAGGGGGCCGAGGGAGGTTCTGTGGAGAATGTCTCTGCCAAGGGGCAAGGGGAGGATGAAGAACAGAGCATGGCTGAAAAGGACTCTTCAGGGTGACAGGAGGAGAATCAGAAGGGTCTCTACCATGGAAACCAAGAGTTTTGAGAAACATGTCACTAGAATTAAATATGTCAATTGGTCACGGAAGATGAGCACTGAGAAAGAAGTCATGAATGTTGGTGGCTAGATTGGTCACGGCCTTGGTGCTCAGGGTTTCCCTAGAGTGACGAGTGAAAGCAGAGGGCAAACCAGAGGCAGCTGGTGTGAACCACTCGTCAGGATGGTTGGCTCTGACAGGGTACGAGGAAAGGAGGACAGAAACTTGAGTTGGCAAGACCTTGGGTTTATTTGTTTGTTTGTTTGTTTGTTTTTTGGTAATAGAGTGCTCACTATTTTAGAAGGAACCTGTGGAGAAGGAGAAATCCAGAGCTGGAGGAGGAGAGGATCAAGGTCTCAGAAGAGAAGGGAGTGGGTGGAAGGAAGGGACAATTCTGGGTGAGGAGAGTGGGTGTTGAGGAAGCCCATGTGGCCTCCGTTCTCTCAGGAAAGAGGGAGAAATGGCTACCTGTTGTGAGTGTGAAGGTTGGCATGGGAGGCTCTGCAGAGAGGAGGAGGATCGGGAGAAATGTGATAGCATGAGATGGACCGACAGATCATTAAGTCACCATGAAGTCCCAGCTGGAGCTACATGACATGCCAGGAGTATGTAGTAGCCAAAACAGAGCTATTCACAGCTCAGCGGCCCAGAATGAGTTGTATAGGAACAGGGTAAGACAGCAAGGATGTAGGACAGGTACACTAAGGTCCGAATAGGTTGCAAGGGTAGGAGACAAGTGAAGCCAAAATGGAGTGGTAGATGGGCTGGGAGAATGGCGAGGTGCTGGGCAGAGGAAACCTCAAAATCAGTGAGCAAGGGGACAGAACTAGATAGCTGGGTTACTGTAGGCCTTTACATCTATGTATCTTGTTTGTTTATAACAGAAAAGTCCTCCTGGATAATAAAAGATGATACACTTCTAAAGTTAAATGTACTTTGGCACTTAGAAAGCATCATTCAAACGATTTCCTTTTTGTTTCTTCTTCTTCTTTAACTTTTCACCTACGGCTTCCGATGAAGGCTGCTTTAAAAGAAAAAGAAGAAAAAAAAAAAGATGTCAAAGAGTTGTAAATTGTAGAATGACATCCAGGCGGTCCTTCTGTCCCTCTCACTAATATTGCTTAGCATTCTGACTTTTAAAAATAACACAGTTATTGAGATTTAAAACTCTGTGGATGCAGAATACATTTTTGAAAATAAGACTTTTTACTATGCATAGCCAATTATAGTCCACTGAGGAAATGATGTATTTTTCCAATACATTTTTATTATGTACTTAACTGACGGGCTTGCCCAGCTTCTTCACAGACATTCCACTCCATCAACTACTGTACATAATGTGCTTCTTAGGAATCTACTTAAATTTGTATTTACCTGTGAGGCTAGATTGGCTCCAGAGGACACAGTCCTTTTTTCCTTGAGTAAATTATACATATTTTAGAAAACTATCTAAAAACATATTTATCTCATATGGAATTCTGGTCTCAAGGGTAATTAAGACCAGTTTTTAAAAAGCATAGCCAATACACTTTAACTCTCTCAGGTAAATAAGATATATTTTATAATCATCTAAGAGCCATTTCTCTTCCTTTCCTTCTCTCTCCCTTCTCCTGTAACTATCACCATGCCTCTTATACACATATTTAGTAATTATTTCAATGTTTCCTCAGATACTGCTTTTCTCTTGGGGGCCAGTACACCAATTATGCTTCCCTTCCATTCTCTGCATTGGCAACTGTACACGGAAGAAGCATAGTCTACCCTACATATAATTTCTAGAAGCAAAGTTACTTTGTGAAGATCCAGATGCTTCTGCATACACATTTCCATTGGTCTTCCCATTTTAAGAAGGCAGTTCCAATATTGGGGAGTTTACCCATAGAGCTCAGAGTCGAGTCTGTTTGCTAAGAAATGCATAATGGAATGAACACTATATTTTGAGATTATTTTTAAAATGGAAGTGATACCTGAAAGTAAATGTGCAATAGCATCATTGTAATTATTTGCACAAGCAACTATATGCCACACTCATTATTAAAACAAAGGAAACATGAAATTTCCTGGAAATAACATGATTTCTCATTTAGCTGTTTTGTACTTCTAAAACACCCTTTACACACTGAATTCTTTGCATACAATGAATAATAAAAATGCACAGCCCATTCTTCCTTTTCCCTACAAGAATTTTGCAATGTTCCTCCCAGAAAGAAGGCAATAGGAAACCACATGACAATGACTGTTAGGTGGTTTATGCAGACTGCATGAGGATAGAACTAAAAACTTGGGGAAAAGATGTTTCCTAGAAACTGTAAAATGAATGTAGGGAATAGAATAATCCCTGGTTTGTTTCTCCTCGTCCCTGCCTCTGAGAACCAATCCTTTATATTTCAGGAGACTGACTTCTAAAGTTGCTGTGGATAAATGTCACTGCTGTGTGCACTCTTCCACTGTGAGGTCAGAGTTTCTGCTGGTCTCTGTCCAGTCAGGGTAATTAGGACCCGAGAGTTCATCCTGCTCTGCCCAAGCCCCAGGGAGCCTCTGTACCAGACTCTCTGGGCTTAGGGCTCATAAAACACTCCCTATTAAAATATTTGCAACAACAGCTAAGCTTCAAGACTTGGGTGAGGGCTTTCTGTGGGGTTGGTGGCCTAAATTCTAAACAACTTTCCTGCCCAGATTAGTTTTAGAACTCAGGTGACCATAAGTCCCGGTTTAGAGACTGGAGCTCCAGTTTCTGCCTGTTATCATGCTGTAATTATTGATAGTGCCCTATTTGCCTTTCAGAAGTGTCCCAGTTTGGATGGTAAATGATGTGATCTCTACTTACATGAGGTCTTTGGACTGAGTTTTATTTCTTTGGGTGTTTTTGTGTTTATCTTTTCTGCTCAGGGAGTTTGAGTACATTTTAAAAAAACCAAAAACCTAATTTTCAAAATAATCTAAGGAATATGTTAAGACATAGATTCTTTAGTCCCTCTTCAAGAGATTCTGATTCAGTAAGGATGGGACGGCTCACAGGAATTCCTTTAACTAGGTGATCCTTAGGCACCCAAGTTTGAGATTTCTAGTTTCGAGCACCTGCAAACTCAGCCTAGCTACTTGACCTCTAACCTCTGAACTCAGGTACCTGAGAGGAGCCTAACTACTCCAGGGTACTCTGGTGAACCTTTTGTCAAGCTGATTAGCTGCAATTTGGCTGGGTGATGCTGACAGGGTTGAGTGACTAATTATTTGCCAAGCTTGCTTGGAGGACTCGTCCTCACTACCTTGCAGTGGCTGAAACTCAGGTAATCATCTGGGGTGAAATTTAGAGGAATTCCTCCCCGACTCTCCTGCCAAACAATTAATTGACTTACCCGAGGAAGCGATTTTGAATATTTGCCAAGGAGAACGGTGAGGAGGGATTGAATAGTTTGGTTTATTTTATCTGGGAGGTTGATCCTAGAACAAAAGGCGAATCATTAAGTGATTCAGCTCCCCCCCTCCGCTGGGCTCCTTCAGGCGGCAGCGTGCGCGATCAAGGACACACGCCATTCAAGGCAGCTCCGCTTTGCTGACACTCTCAAAGTCGTTCTTTCTTCCACAGCTGTCAGTGCCCTGCACCCGTTATGCGTTCCTTCTAGGCACTTGATCCCCGCGTTCCGCCAGGCGGGAGCCGCCGCACCTGAACAAAAGGAAGCAAGGACTCTGCCTCTTGGCCTCCCAAAGATCAGGGCTGTAGGCCTCGCACATATTAACAAACTGTCATTTACATCCTCCAGGTCACTTGTATTAGTCTTTCAAGGGTACCTGCATTGGAGAGGTCTTAAAATCTTTTTCTTCGCCCTCATCCTCACCCCCTCCCTGCATCCCGCCTTGCCCCTTCTCCGGTACACTATCTCACATGCCTGGGCTCTGCAGAAGGAAATTAGACTGTGATTTGGTATGCTAAATTACCTGAACTAAAAACTATAATTTGCAATATTATTAAGTCATCACTGTCATGGATTTCAATTTCTTTCTGTTTAAACCCCTAACTCACAGCATCATTCTTTTCGATGATTACTAAAAGGTGAAAAGGAGAGTGAAAAGCGCTTGGCTGCTCTACTGACTTACCGTATCTGTCAGGGAAGTTAAAATACTATGCTTGTGAGTGGATTTCTTGGGTGCTCCTGACAGTTTGGGTCAGTTGCTGGAATTGGAAATTCCACACTTTCATTTCCAGAGAAATCTTGACAAGGTTTTAGTCTTGGGTGATGAGGACTTTCCTTTCTGTGTTGCTATTTCCAGCCTGCTTGGAAACACTGGATATGTCCTGCCAGCTGGCAGCACTGATGGTCTTCACAACCACCAGAAGCCTAAACCCCCTCTTCTGCCATATTCTCTGTGTTGCTGCTTTGAATGAGGCATCACTATTTTCTGTATGAGTAGACCAGTCAGGATAGGCTAGGTTTTGCTACAGTAGTAACTCCAAGTGTTGGGTGCTTAAAACCATATACTGTCTGTTCTTGCTTATATGCCTATCAGGGGTGGGCAGGGGACTTTGCTTCACACCTTTGTTGTCACCCTCACCTTGAGCCATAGGCCTAAATGTTTCACTATTTGGAATATTGCCAGTCATCAGGTCAGAAGGAGAAGCACTGGCTCTTACAGCTTCCTCCTGGCATAAAGAAACACAGATCACTTCTGCTCACCTTCTCTTGGCCAGAGCAAATCAGTTCTAGGGGATGGGGAAGGGCCCAGAAGGAGAGATCCAGACTATTTGTAGATGGCCTTAATAATTACTACAGGGGTCTCGTAGATTTATGAATCTAAAATAATGAAGGGAAAGAATGAGTATAAAAACCAAGTTTCATTTACTCCAAAATATGTAATCAGAACCATTAAGAACATAATGCTTCCCCTTGCACTTCAGGAACATTATAAAAGCAAGGTACAGACTTTGGTAACTATTGGGGAATAACAACGATTAGATCTCATCATGGGTTCTGTGGCTGGTAGCTCCCTCTGTGACTGGGTAGGCTGGGACAGTAGCACAAGGTGGGATGTACTCTGTAATATGTCAGCACTCATCTGGGGAACAAAGGACTGGAATATGCTATTTTCTCTGTCTCTCATTCAGCAAGTTTTCTGCTAAGGAATATAAATTTTATCAAGTCATTGTCCAGACACTGGAGCAATGGTTTTTCAGGCTCTGGAATCAGACTTCTTCAGTTTAGGTTACAGCTTCATCATTTACTAGGTAATCTTGTATAAATTACTTATTCTCTCTATAGCCTCAGTTTCCCCCTCTGTGACATGGATAGAGTTATATTACTTACCTCACAGCATTGATAAAGTATATTTATGACCATTGGCCCAAGGCCTAGAGTTATGTTATCCCTAGCAGGAGATCACTGACAATTTTCTTATTCACTTTAATACCAATACTTATTACAGATTCTGAAGTTTTGGGAAACTAGCTCTTTTTCCACTGCTTTGATAAAATATTTTAAATATTTTTTATTCATCAAAAGTGGGTTTCAGGGCACAGGACTTGCATATATCTTAAGTGCTATCAGGAGCCACCCGATAGTACATCGTTACAGGTATGTTTTGTCCAGTCACTCACAGCAAATAATACTTCTGTCTATACCAAGAAAATATTTTTTTATGTAGTCCTTTGATGATTGGACTAGCAAAAATGATATAGGCTGGCGAGGATTCTGAACTTCTCTCAAGGTTGAGCTAAGCATTTAAATATAATGCACATAACCTAATAAGACACAGATGCTCAGAATCAAAACATAACGCCAGGTCGTAACATAAGTCAAGGACAAGAATGCTCCGGGGCCACAATTACAGCAGAAGCATGAAAGATAACTGTATTTCTTGACCTTCTGGAGTCAGCTTAACTCCCAGCCTTCTGATTGCATTGAGCACTATAGCAGAGGCTGGCCAGTCGGCTGCAGTTAGTCTACTGTGTCCAGTCAAAGAAACAGCATCTTGTCTTTACCCAGGAGAGTAAAGTATATTAGGTTCAATTTGCTTCTCTTATTTTCTATTCAGTTTGAAGACCCAACAGAGAGCTAGAAATGTAGTGTTACGGTACGTCTGGCTCAAGAAATTCTTCTTGGAAGCTGTTAGTATCATCACACAGTCCTGAGACAATTGAGAAACTTAGAGAGCGCTGATAACAGTGCCCAAGAAGTAGATGTGCAGGGGAATGTTAACTATATTTTCCGTGACATTCCAAGGCTACTATTAGAAGGAACAAAGGTCAGAGAATAATGGCTCGCCCCACAGAAATTTTATTTCCAGCCAAAGATTTGAATCAACAATGCAGAACTAAATAGTTTAGAGCATGGTATTAAGGAGGTCAAGCAATCATGGGTTTTGTCTTGTAGCCACAAAGGATATACCTACCCATTTAACTGTGTCAAAATGTTCCTGGTAAAACAAGAGGCCAGGATAGTGTTGGCAGGGAGCCATGTGTATTCAGAACCACACTGAGGAATCTTGTCAAGGGATTACTGTCCTGACAATGTTTCTGTCGCTTCATAATCACCAAACCCTATTGCTCTCTAGTAAACTCTAAGTCCTAACAATACATGCAATTGTAGCATGTGTTTATCTAGTGTGGGAAGTGCTTTCCTCTGAAAGATAAACAAGGAAACTAAGTTGAAAAGTTCTTTTACCTTTGGAAAACATGGCAGATAGAATAAAATCCATATCAAATTACATGAATCTAATCATTTGCGTCAAATGATGGAATTTATCAATAGTATCAGATCTGCCTTATAATTTCTTGGAAGCTTACTTTATTACACAGTAGTTACCCCCATTTGGTTAATAGTTAAAGTCCAGTAAAGACCAATCAGAAGACCTGGATTCTAGATCTGCAGTCTAGCCTAAGTGACGTTATCTATCTTGGCCTAATATAAAATGAGTAATTTGGACGAGAACCAACGGTCAGCACACAACATTCCACAGGCCAAATTCAGCCTGCTGCCTGTTTTTATAAATAAAGTTTTATTGGAACACAACTGTACCCATTTGTTTTCTTAGTTTCTATGGCTACTCTCATGCTTTCAACAGGAGGGTTGAATACTAGCAACACAGATCATATAGCCTGCAACACATAAAATATTTGCTATTTGCTCCTTTACAGAAAAAATTTACTGCTTTCTGCTAATATATAGTTCTTTTGGTTCATTATCTGAAAAATGGGAATAAAAATAGTACTTCATAAGATTATAAGGATCAGATGATAGTTCTTAATACAGTTCCTACATGGTAAATGTTATGTAACAGATGTAATTGTTAATTAAATGGTGAGCATGATTACTATCTGAATTGCAGCAGTTTTTTGCAGCAGTGCTCTGCTGAGTAAGATATTGTGTGGAAAGGAAAGGATGGCGGTTCATGCATGTGATTCTTGGACAACTGGAGTAACAAAACCCAAGATAGGCAGAAGATATGCCATAGGCAAACTGTATCTCCAGCCTAAAGAATGCTGGAAACTCACATTATCTAATGATCAACTTGATAAGTGAGCTAGCCTTTGAAGGCTAAGTCAGATTCAAACAAGCCAAGAGAGGAACCAAAGGTGTTCAAAGTCAAAGGGAAGTGGAATGCCCAAGTAGCGTTGAGAGGACAGTGAGCAGAAAATGATTATCTAAAAAGAAATGCTATGTGTTCAAGCTCTGCCTTTGATGCCATATTTTGGGATATGAGCTAAACACAGGTTTAGCCTTGGTATCAAATCTCTGGATATAATCCAATTAAGAATTTCTTTTTGGTTTAAAAAAAAAAAAAAAACAATGCTTCAGAAATGATCATTTGGCTAAGATACTACAGTGATGTGGCCATCAACAGACCAAAGTACCATTTATCAAAACTCTACTAGGATAAAGTCAAGTCGTTGTTCCTGCCAACAAATTGGTATCTCCTCTCTCTCACCTTCCTCATTTCTGCTAATTCCATCATCATTGCCCTGTCACCCTGGCTCATAAACTTGAGTCCTGCCAATAACTTATGTCGCTTCCCTTTCCCTACCACCTACTGAGTCCATCTCTTGACTCGTCTCTGCCTTGATCATCTCACCACCAGTGTTTTAAGTCAGACCCTCATTACTTCTTCCTGGTGACTAGCAATGTCCGTCCCATTCTCTTCAACCCTGGGGTCCTGCGATCCAACCCAGATCTG
Organism: Lepilemur ruficaudatus; assembly: GCA_963574885.1. Classification (NCBI taxonomy): domain Eukaryota; kingdom Metazoa; phylum Chordata; class Mammalia; order Primates; family Lepilemuridae; genus Lepilemur; species Lepilemur ruficaudatus. Next base: position 57,767 of record CAUYRT010042674.1, on the reverse strand, counting down.
CTTCCTAACGCATTTAGCATCTACATTCCATAGAGCCAGGGACCTTGTTTGTCTGTCTGGTTCACCATTGCATTCCCCAGGACCAAATATAGTGCTTGGCACATAGTAAGCCCTCAATAAATATTGGTTGGATGAATTTATCAAAAAGAACAGCCCTGATCTGGTTCTCCCTTGCTCAAAAGCCTATACTGTCTTCTCATTTCCCATGACACAAAGTCCAGCCCCAGCCCTCCCCAGGATGGCATTTCAAGGAGCTCCAGAGCTTGGGTCATAGTCTGACGTTCCTAGTACTCACCCTCTCTACACTCTTTCATGTGCTGTTTATTCAGCCAAACCAGACAATGTTAATTTTCCAAGACAAGATCTTTTGTCTCCTTTTAGTATCTGTACCTTTGCTGTCTCTCCCTGGAAAGCCCTCCAGGCCATCTCTGCCAACCCAGATCCTACCTATCCCTTAAGAACCAGCTTTCTTCCCCCTTCCTTCATGAGGGCTTTTCTGATGATGATAATAAACATGTTATTTGGGGGAGCTTACTACATGCTAGCTCATGTTTTCATCTCACAAAACCCCTATAAGACAGGTCTGTTTATCTTCGGGTTAAAGATTGTGAAAGCGAAACCCAGAGCCATTTTAAGGACTTGGCCAAGTTTGCCCAGCAGGGACAAGGCAGAATTTGAATCCACTGCTGACTTCCCTGTCCTTAACCCTGCATCCTGTTACCCCATCATCCCTTACAGTTGCTCTCTGTGCATTTTGGAAGCACAGAGGCTGAAAACTGGTAGCCGAGGGGCTGAATTCAGCAGTGGACAGGATTTTAAAACAATCTTCAGAAATCAGAACTCACACACAAAAAAATGGAATTTGAGCTTCTCTTGAAAAATAGGAAGTTCTGGCAACATTGGGCCTGGGTTCCCCCATGGCCAGGATTGCAGGGAGCTGAGTCATGGATACCCCCTCTCCACCGGGTTTGTATCTTCTCATCCAACCTGGCCTATGCAGGCATTTCAGTTTGTGTCCCTGATAGTCCTTGTTGGCACCTGTCATAAAGCATTTTTCACATTCTCCTTTATCTCATCTCACCTTCCTGAGGCTGCAAGCTTCCTCCTTTATTTCTGTCTTCTCTGCTGTGTTTTCCCTCTCCCTAGCATGAAATCAGTGCTTGGCATATTATAGATTCTGTAGACTTTTGTTTTTGTTTTTTTTATTGAATTGAACATAAGTTTGCAGATTTGCAAATAAGCTCAACATTTAATACTTCTCCAAAGACAGCTTTTGGGTTAGTTTCAGTATAGCCAGTTCTTACTTAGTCACATTTATAGAAAAATAATAGAAGTGACAAACCAGTGAATAATCACCTGTTTTTTGTTTTGTTTTGTTTTTGACATTGGATTGCATTAATGTTTTCATTAGATGTTTGTTCTTGATCGTTTTGGTAGATGAGAAAATCATTTTGCTTTCCCTGTGAAGTCTTCCCTGCTTCTAAGTTAGCCATCTCCCCACCCTCTATTATGCCTCCCCAATGCCTCTATTATATAATTTGTCAGAGTATCCCAAGGATTTGTTCACTAACCTGCTCCCCTTCTGGGCGGGGACTATGCATCATTCATCTTCATATCTCTCCCACTCAGCATATTGCCTGGAGGATAGTAGGTGTTCAATACAGTTTCAATGAGTGAATTATTGTCTGAAATAGATACACAATAGACAGAAAGATCATCTATATTGAAATTTCTTTAGTCTGACATGAGGGAATATAGACACTACTTCCTCAAGTTAGTCAATAGTGTTGATAGCTTAATATAGTACAGGCGGCCCCTGGGTTATGGACAAGATATGTTCCTGAAAACATCCGTAGGTTATATTTATACCTAACTCAGTGATGAACAGTGCATATATGGTAATAATAATAATACTACTACAAGGCTTCATGTGGTTATAATACATTGTAATACTGTAATAATATCCCTGTACTGTAATAATAGTTACAGAAACTATTGTGCTCTTTGTTTTCATTCAAATAAACAGAACGTAAAAGAATATTAAAGGTTAACACTCACCTAATGTTGCATCAACACTAGGCTAATAGGTATGTTTTATGTTTATTTTGTTCTTCTAACCAAATCAATAATAACCTTTCCATTTCAATAATTAATCTACTATGCTGCTAAGTAATAATTGACGCTTTCATTGGAGCACTGCCTGTCACATGCTCCATTATTCTCACTTTATCCTTTATAATTGTTCCGATAATCGAGTGACTAAAGCCTAATGCTTTCCCAATGAATGATGACATCTGGCCTTTCTCCAAATGCTTATTTCTACTTTTGTTTCCATTGTGATCACCTTTCTCTTCTCTGAAGACTCACCTAGACTTTCACTTTGGAGGCATGGTCATAAGGTAAACAGATTCACAAAATCATAAAAGTTAAGACAAAAGTGATGCTGTGTGTTAGGGACTGTGTAAACAATGAGACTAGTCTCTAAGATGCTGTGCCAATGAACCACTTACACCATGTGGGTTTGTTCACATGTGCAGAAGAAACTGGCTCCCGAATTGTTAATTGTTTAATTATAAATTATCCTTATGGGAAGCCTTGGGAGCTGTTTGCAAGTATGTAAGTATGGAATGCCGTAAGTCAGGTCATCTGTAATCCAGGGACTGCCTGTTTTTTTCTTGTATTTCTTTTCAGTTAAAAATTTAATGTTAAATTCTTGGCAAAGAGAGATTTTGTCAAATTCCTGGCAAAACTGAGAAATTTTAGAAGTCTTTTATGCTTGCTTCTTTTGAACTGGTTTTAACAGGTAGTTCTTGAGTTCATTAGCTCATGAGCCTCTTTACCACTGCCTTGGGGGGCAAGCTGGAAGGACTCCATGGGGGGCTTGTAGGTTTGATCCGAGACTGTTAAGCAGACACAGTTCCTGGTTCCACTTGGACTTGACCAGAACAAATGGCAGCCATGAAGCTCCATTTACTTCGTATCACCACACCCAAGTTGGAAAAACCAGTAGAAATACTGAAAACTGGTAATAAGATGCACCTCCTCTTTTATTTTCTGCTGTTGTGCTGTAGTAGAAGTGTTACTGTGTAATTTCTTCCCATAGTTTTCTACTTTCCAGGAGTTTTACCCTCATATTTTGTTGCCTTAATGATACTCAAGACTTCACCTTAAACTTCACAGCTTACGTGATGTCATTTAAACATTCTAGAAACAAAAAAATAAAGACTAACATTTATAGAATATTGGTGTGGGCCAAGCCCTGGGGTAAGCATTTTAATTGGATCATTACATTTGATCCTTATGACAACCCTAAGAAATAGGTATCACTGTTAACCCCAGTCTTACATATGAGGAAACTGAAGTTTCAGGAACTCGTGCAAACTCACAGCCAGTAAATCAGAGTTGAATTCCAATTCAAGTCATGCAAGCATTTGCTCTTCTGCTATCCCCAAACTCTCTTCTTGGCCATTTTGCAGAAATTCCCCATTCAAAAAGTACTAGTCACTTTTGCTAGAGGAGATTCCTAACTTGATGGTATGGGCTATTATTATTCAACTATTATTTAAAGCATCTGAAAGGAAGCTAGACACAAGTTAAATTTTAAAATCATGCACTTGGCAGCATTGGCGGAGCCTCCCAAAGTAACTGTCAGGTTTGAGTTCTCAAGCTTACATGATTCCCCTTTTGTCATCCAGGATGGATTTTGTATTGGACCCCACCTTGAATTTAACACCATAATTATTGGTACAAGAAGCAAATCATTTTATTTACTAAAAGCAGATATAAATGTTTGAATGTTAGAAACCAGAGTGTCTCCTAATGTTTTCTCTCATCCTTTAGTCTAAGAAGGGAAGTACAGCTTGAAATGCATAAACTAGTGTTCCATTTTTATACTTCCATGGTGAGCAATCATCATTTCCTTTTTTCAACTTGAGATTTTAATTTACAAGGGTCACTACGTGCGAGTATTTCCAGAAGCCAAGTATTTTCGGTGACATATCTGTGAAATTATAAGTTTGGACAACAAAATTGTAAGTAAGACCCCAATTAATTTGCCTCTCAAGGTTGTCTCACATGACACATAGTCTGAGGATGCAGAGTGAACATTTCACACTTCAGGGAGAAAGGAGGTGGCACCAAGATGGCCTCGGTCATCAAGGCTCTTGACAGCTTCCCCACTGCCTTCCTCTACCCTCAGTTCTCCTTGATGTGGATTATTGGCCTTGATCCAGCACTTTGATTTCTCATCCCTGCACAATACCATGTGTGTTTCTGCATCCTGTGTCCTCACCTTCTCCGGGAAGTCTTCTTTGATTAATCCCACCTTCCCATTAATTACTCCTTGGTTCAAGGTCCTCCCAAAATTAATGGACTGAGGATTCTCAAATATTCGAAGGTATTTTCCTAAAGGTTCTGTTCAGGGCACAAAAATCCAGTATTTCTTCAAAGATCTGGCCTACTATGCTCTGCATACAGTGGGTACTCAGAAAATACAGACTGGCCAAATAAACAGAGAAAGGGTCTTTCTCACAATGAAGCCCTATGTACTTTGCATAAAAATTGCTAAGGTATCAGGAATAACGTCTCCATTCATATTAAAATTATGAAACCCAACTGACAGAGTTTGTACCACTTACAACCATACCAAATTTACTCCCAAGGGGTAGCTTGTTCACTGGGAAAACCTGACTCAGCAGGTTTAAATTATTCCTTTTGAGGCACTTAACTTCTAAATTTCCTCATTCAGTGGCTTAAACTCGACTTTAATACTGCATGCACTAAAAACATTTGCATTTAATTGCAGCAGTAGTATGTTTTCCTGTTGCCATCTGAAACATATTCATTATCAGTGTCAGGCTTACATTGAGAGAGTTTGGTTATTTATATCTAAAAAATCAAATTCAACAAAGATAACCGAAGGCATGTAAGTAGATTTTTCTGCTTTTTTATTGTAAGAATATGCAGCCTGTAGAGACACAAATTCAAAACCTTGGCAAATCATATTTTCAATGACTGTTTGTCTAGAGATAAATGGATGTATAGAGAAAGTTATTTTAAGAATGATAAGTCAACATGAATTTTATTTTTGCAATGTACATACACATATATTTTCAATATGTGTATGATTCAAGAAAATATTGTGTCTGGCAAGTAATTACTGTAGCACTTCAGATGAGGAAGAGATTTGAGCCTTAAAAAAATTTTATTTAAAACTATCTTAAGCCTTATTCCAAATTAAAGAACATTAAGATCTCATTGTATGTTTCTAACTACAGGGTTAAAATTGAGGTTGAAATACCAATGGGCTGGGTGTGTCTTGGATTATCGATTTTATTAAGATCAACACATCTTCTTATTAGAATGCCATGCCATAGAGGGCTCATGTGGGGAAGTTCAATACCTTTTGTTATTCCAGGATATATTTAAATTAAGAACAAAGTGCTCCCCTAGATCCACTAGTTGTTGTCACAGTAGTTTTAATCAGAACCTGCTGCCGCAGGTGATGTCATGTGAATCGATGCTGATTTCATGAATCCTATGCCACGTTGATCAAACCACATTCTTGTCTAATGTGTTTGTGAGACAGTAAAAGTTTTTCTCTCAAAGGTGGAAGGTTGCCTACTTAGGACTGACGTATTTTGAAGATAGTGACCTCTGAAAGGTATTCATAAATCACAACCAACCAGCAAATACAAAGTGAAGTGAATAAATGAGACAAATCCTTGCCAAATTTTAACCCCTATCTTCACTTTAAATATCCAAGTAACCAAAGAACTGTTCTCTTGGCGTAAATTACTGGGAAACATCATGCCAATTTTCCTCCTTACTGAATATGCAGATACATTGACACGAAGCTACTGGTGCTGTTGAAAAGATCACATGTGTTTTAACTAGCAAAAGATGACAGGGTGATCAGAAGCCACACCTGGGAGACATCTGCAGCCTAACATCAGAATAATGAAATGCCGTTAAGGATTGGTGGACACAACCCTCAAGTACTTACGGAGCTTTGTGTTCTTTACCAATCTGAGTGCAGTGGAGAGGGGAGATTTAAAAACACACAAGAATAATCACTGTCTTCAAGGTGTTTCCCACATCATCAGAGAAACCATCTACTAGTCCACAGACATAAGGGACACTACTAAGAGGGCAGCAGAAACAATCAGGGGCACATCTTGGGCTACAGACAATCATCATTCTCAGAATTCAGAGCAGGGAGCGAAGAATCAACTGTAGCAGTCCAGGAGGGCTTCCTGTAAGCAGTGGGCTTTGAATTAACTTTTAAGGAATGGGTGTGAATTTCGCAGGTGGAGGAGAGGTAGGAAGGACTCTGCTTCAGGCAGGGTGTTCAGCATGGGGGCAGGCTGGGAGGTGTGATCAGAGCTGACAGGCCACACCTGACTCTTGCTAGAGTTGAGCTCGTTGAGCAGGTTCAGAATTGGGCCCTTTGCCTTGAGCCCAGATGCTTCCACTGGATGTATTGCAAACAAACTTATTTTCTATTTCTTAAGCAGAGGAATGATATAAATGGCAATGCTTAAGAGGCTCTGGAGAATCCAATCAGGAGGCTGATACCACAATGCCAGGATAAGGCAAGGGTGGTCTGATCCATAGTGCAGTAGGAATTGAGAAGAAATAAAAAGAGAGGTTATTCTGCTAAATTGCTAGGGGCTAAAACATCATAAATTATCTAGAAAATGGGAATCATCCATAATGCTTCTTAATGTTATCCATGAATTGAATTAGCAGAATACAGTTTTAAGCGTGATGTGCCTGCAGTTTGCCCCAAGTGCCACTAGGTGGTGAACGTGCATTATTCGTGGCTTGAAATTAGCTGTTTCTCTTCCGGTGTACGGAGTTTGGCTAATCTTAAGAATTCAAGTTCTACTGAAATCAAATTAGATTTTCTATTACTAAAATATAACTTTATGACATATGTAACTAGTTATTAATGCAGGGAACTGAAATATTACTCTACAGCTATTTCAAACAAAAACCTGTGTACAAAATTGGAACTAAGGAAAATTTCTACAGGGACTCCCCATTTTATTTTATTTTTTTCTACTCAAGAAACATTCTTATTTAGTACTCAGATAGTGCCAAGTATCTTTGGTAGTAAGTGACATCAAACTATTTGGGTTTGGAAATTACACTACATTCTAATCTGAGCTAACTGCTTTGGGTTAGAGCCTGTTTCTTCTACTTAGCTGTTTGCCTCAATGTGTTCAATACAACTCTTATCTGGCAGTGCTTCTGCTACCAACAGGAAGACCAGTGAAGTGTGTCACTCGCACTGAAGACCAGTGAAGTGTGTTACTTGCGCTTTCTCCCTCGAAATGTTTTACTTGACTCTAAGCATCATGAAGGCAGGGTTGATGCCTGTTGGGCTTAGCCTCTATCCTAGCGCTTGGTACAGAGTAAACCCTCAATGAGTTAGTGAAATTTTTCTGCTAGTTAAAAAAATAATGCAGTGTCCTTTCCATGTTATGTCAGGTACAAATGCATAGCATATTTTTGCCAGTCAGGCAATCAGAACTTACCTCTATTACCTCTGAGAGTGACTCAAAAGAAGTTCACACAGATTTTCATGTATTCTTTGTTTCTTACAGTTTGTCATTGAAAATATGCATGCATGCAAGGATGTGTGTGGTGTGTATGTGTTTAAGAGGCTTGGAGCTTTGGTATTAATCATTCTGGATTAATTCAGCAAGATTATGATTTTGGTTATGCTAGGTTTTCAAGGTTAATGTGTTTGTGTTGTTTATATAAACATGGGAATGCATATTACAGTGAGATGAAATATTTGCATTTGGGACTGTGCTGCCATAGCAATGTTACAAGTATTATCGGTAGTTGTGGTGGCCATTTATTGACTACTTATTGTATCTAACTTAATCTTTCCAATAACTAAGTACTACTAATCGTATTTTATAGAAAAAGAAGCTGAGATTCAGATGGAATAAATAAGGTACATTAAAGACATGAAGTTAGCAAGGTTCAAACCCAGCAGTAGCAAGCTGAAACCAGGGGCTGTTTGGCTGGATAGCCTGTTCTTCCCTGGAATGCTACACTGCCTGTCTTTACGGCTGTGTTGACTTTTCCTACTTGATGATCTTCCCAAAGCAATAACATAGAAATGTCCATTCAAACATACTTATATGGGGTAGATACCTTAGATATAATGTACAAATAATATCAAAAATCTTTCAGTGTAGCAATTTTGGTGGAAATTGCCACTTAACAAAAATTCTACTGAGTCTATCAGTAGTTTTGAAATTATTCATGACCTTCTTATACTGTAAAATACTCAACTGGCTTGGCCATTTCTATAGCCAGGGTAAAACTGTTCTTTTGTCTAATATAATATACACAATCCTGTAAACCAAAATGAATATCACTTAATTCAAAACATAATGTAGACAAATAAGGTTAAAAGTGTAAAAATTGACACTACGGAGCCCCCACAGCAACTAGTCTGGGTCTCTAACTCTTCTTGAAAACACACGGAGAGAAGGCACGTCTGTGACGCAGCCTGGCAAGGAGATGGATAACTCCGTGTCCTCCTGGTGGGAGTAGAAACTGTACAATCTCTTTTGGAAGGCGATTTGGCAGTAGGTACCAAAATTACAAAAACACAAATCCTTTGGCCAAACAATTCCACCTGCAGAAGTTTATCCTAGAGACACGCTCACACGTGTATGAATTGTCACATACACAAGGTAGTCTGTGCTTCTACTTCTTTGTAATAGCAAAAAGTTGGTAAAATTGGTAAAGAACCTAAATACCTATTAAGGAAAAACTGATTAAATAAATTATAGTACATCATAGTCCATCCCTCATGAAAGAAAAAGAAATGAAAAGAACTAAAAATTATAACCTAAAATGAAAAATAATAAAGAAAAATGAAATTAAAAAACAATTAATTATAGTACATCAATATTATGGACCATTATGCAGCAGTAAGAACAAGGGAGCTTTTTAAACACTGATATGGAACAATCTCCAAGATACATATTTAAGTACAAAAAAGGGGCATGGCAATGTTTATAATATGCTACTAACTGTGCCTTAAGAAAAGGGGAAAAGGAAATAACACACACTCATGCACATCTGTATTTGCTTGACTATGCATAGGATAATCTCTGGAAGAATGGTTACGTTTAAGGAGGGGAACAAATTGGCTGGGAGTTGGAGAGTAAAAAGGAAGTTTTTCTTTCCAATTTGAACATGTGCTATCTATTTTTTAAAACCTTATTTTTTAATTTTAAAAACATCTGTATCCTTTAATCTTGCATTTCAAGTTCTAGAACTTTGGCTTGAGGCTACTACCAAAAATGTGCCAAAAACTTATGTACAGAGATGTTCTTTGCATTATTATTTATAATGATCAAAGTGAGAGGGAAATAAAATATCCAGCATTTAAGGCTGGGCACAGTGGCTCATACCTGTAATCTTAGCACTTTGGGAGGCCGAGGTGGGAGGATCACTTGAGGTCAGGAGTTCGAGACCAGTCTGGGCAACATAGTGAGACCTCATCTCTGAAAAAAAAAAATGAAAAAAAAATTCATCATTTGGAAATTAAAAGCAAGAAATATGTGCATATGTGTGCACATTACACATCTTCTTTGTGAAATGCAGTGGATTTATATGTTCAATATTAGGAATTCCAGATCAAGCCTGACTTATTCATTGGATCCACAGCATCTGACACAGTGCTCAGCACATAGTAATCACATGATTAATCATTACAGAAAGATTAAAAACATAGAAAAGAAACTAGAAGGATATATCCTAAAATGTTAACACATTTTACCAGAAATTTTTGCTTTCTTCTATGCTTTTTTTTTTTATTTTCCAAGTTTTCTACAATAAAGGTACTATTTTATGATTGGAAAAAAGTACAGTAAGTGTTATAAGACTGCATCCTAAAAAAAATCCTATTTTTCATGCAATGACTGTATATAAAGGAAGGAACATCTATTTTAATGAGTACCAGTGAGTGTTTGCGTTTGATCACCAGCACTCTCAGAAATTCTGGAAAGGATGGTGGTGGTACATAAGTGGCAGCTGGTACCTTTAGTGAGTATTGGAGGTCCGTGAGGGGATAATTTGAATGTTAATTACAACATCACTCTATATTTATAAGGGATCACAGAATTACAATTGGAATTATTTAATTGAACAGAGTTATATAAAGAATGATCTTTCCTGTAACATTAGACCTGATTATTTGTTGTTTCCAAGTTTTTGACTACAGACAGATCTGAGTCCTGGTCCTCACTTAGACACTCTGTGACCTTTCTAAGATTATATTTCTCCATCTGCAAAATGAGGTTAATAGTACAGTCTTTGCAGGGTTGTTTGTAGAGTACATGTCTAACGCCAGTGAAGGGCTTACTTAGCCCGGTGCCTTGCCGACAGAAGGCTCCCAGGACGCCTCCATCACCCTTCTGCTTCTCCCGTATTCATCAGTGAGTCCTGGGTGTGACTGAAGAACTGAAAGTTGGTTTAAAAATGGAGTAAAGGCTTGTTTTCTAATCAAACATTTGATTTCATTCTACTAATGTTCCTTTATGGTCTGGATCATCCCATTTCACTGATATGGGAAAGGAGTATTGCCTGGGGATCTGTGACCGTCCTAAGACCCAGTGATCAGTGCCTACACTGTACACATACAAAATATGCACAGGCCCCCCTTGCGACCTCTAGAATTTTGTTCTAAGGAAAGAAGGTGAAAATCCTCTATTGATTGTATCGCTTTGCCTGAGGACACGAGAGAACTTATTACATTAGTATGGGTTTTGGATGTTTGCCTAAAGCCACAAACCTTTTGATGTCTACCTTCTAGCCCTGAGAAATTCCTCATCACTCTCATAATTCCTGCAAATAAGATAAAGCAGGACTTTTAATGGAAAATTCTTTGCTCCTCCTTGCTCTCCGACTTAAGTATCTTGAAATATTAATTTCACAAAATCATTTTCGAAAGTGTGATCCAAATAATATTTACCACTCTCTTAACACAATTAGCTTACTTAAATAATAAACTAGATGAGAATGATAAAATGTGCCATATTTGGAATAAAACTACTCTATAAGTAATTATGCAAAATTCAACTTTAAACATTATAGGTTTAAAATGTTAATATATAAAAGCAATTTTGTAAACCATACCCAAATGATTTGACTAATTTTTTTAAGTGTCTTAGTCTATTTGGGCTATTAGAATAGAATACCATAGACTTGGTGGCATATATTAATATTACAAACAACAGAAATTTATTTCCCACAGTTCTGGAGGCTGGGAAGTCCAAGATCAAGGCTCTGGCAGATTGGCAGGTTTGGTGTCTTGTGAGGGCTGTTCCTAGTCCATAGATGGCTATCTTTCAGCTGTGTCCTCATAGTGCAGAAGAACTCTCTGGCGTCCCTTTTACAAGGACACTAATCCCATTCAGTAGGGCACTACCCTGGTGACCTAATCGTCCCCTCCCAAAGGCCCCACATCCAAATATCATCACATTGGAGATTAGATTTCAATGTATGAATGGGGGGGGGAGGGAGGACATAGACATTTGGTTTATAGCACCATACCTCGATGATTTGACATTTTTTAAGCAACTTAAAAAGCCAATTAAATTTCTTAAATAGGATAGTAAGAATACACAAACCTTTAGATAGATGAGCATTTTATACTGGAAGAACAAAATCATAGCAATTTGCAATGTTAAAGAATACTACCTGTCAATGAATACTTTCTGTAATGTATTAATAGTAATACTATATTTTAATATTTCTTAAAACCATATTTCTTAAGTGTAGTCACTGAGAACTAACTTCTCCCGGGTACTGATGAAACTCGTAAGACATGTGCCACTAGGTGGCTCTTCCACAAAATGACTTTACAAGAGTGATGTTAGCTGGCATCGCTGATTTTACATTTTTAATTGAATATTGGCCATGATTTCTCTTAAGTTACTAAAATTTACTAAAGAAAAGTACTTAAATGATTCTCAGAAAGAAAAACAATGCAAAAATTGGAAGGAGAATTTTGACATTTGGATTAATAAGGTGAATAATACAATTTTTTATTATTAATTTATACTGTTGTCTTTGTTTCCCCCAGCTATCTGTCTGTCTGGAGAATGATACTTCTATTTGTATTTCTGCATAGCAGCAGTTTGGCTCAGATAAATCATCTAATTCATAATACTGGTAGATGTGCCAAAAAGTCACACAAACCAGAAGGTTCAAAATAATTTCTATCAACTCTGCACAGTGTGTTTGAGGAAGAGCAGATTGTTGTAACTTTCATGCTTACAATCAGGGAGCATTCATAAACAGAGGCGTTTAAACATTTGTGTATATCTGACATCATAGAAACATCAAAAGTCAGGTAGGAAAAGCCAATATTTATTGTAAACTATCTTCTAGCACTTAAAGATAATTATAGTAACAAAAATAATAATAATTAAATGGTAATAACATTTTTGAGAACTCACTATATACCAGACAGTGGGGCTAAACACCTTACAAGTTCAGGATTAATTTACCATATTAGACTCGGAACAATCCTAAATTCCTCTAAATATGTAGTGACTTATTAAGCTCTACAAGAAACTGTACCAAAAATGTTTTTCTTTGTCCTCCTGGAATGCATACTCAAAGAAAAGAACTGAAAGGAAGATCACCCCCTCTTGCAATGGTACTATTAATATTTCCCAATTCCTTCCTAGTAGAGGTTTTCTTTTTACATTTTTAACACAGGTATTTGATTTTATATTGATCAAGTTCTCCTGCAATTTGTTTGTGGTGGTGTGTGTGTGTGTGTGTTTCTTTGGCTGGAGTTTGCTAACATTGACTATGACCCAGAACTCAGCGTATTTATGATTTTATTATAGAGGTTCTCAAATATCTCAAATATTGGAATTCCCTTCTGAAATATCTGGGAGTGGAGGGTTAGCGGGGAAGAATGGGTGTCATAGAATGAGCGGGGTGCAAGTTACGGAGAGCTGTGGGCGGCCTTTCATGAGATGCCCAGTGAGCTTCTCCTCCTGCCACGCGTGGCTTTAAAACTTGTTTCTGCATCACCACCTTCTTTGTCACCAACTCTTTCTAGCCTCCATTGAAAACAATTCCTCCTCCTCATTTGATGCTGGAATCTCCGGCACAAACAAGACTGGCATAAAAGGTCCACTCAGAACATACACTTGAGTGACATTTATCTGAAGAGCCAGGGCAAGGATAACGCACGTGACTAAACCTAGAGCATTTTGTGGTGGGACAACAGTAACCTCTTTTCCCCCTTTAAAATAACCAGTTGGATGAGAATAGTTCCAGAAGTCCACAAAGATCCATCACGGCAGCAGTGGGTACATTCCCAGATAGACAATATAAATCTGATGGCTGTTCCCTTGCTTTAGAGACTGATTTTCTACCATCGCACCAGCATAATGAAGCAAACTTAAATTACCTGTGGCTTGGTCAAGTTCTAGACTGTTTATCCAGTTACTTAGCCAGGAGCTGTCTTTGGTCTCTTTAGAAATTACAAGAGCCAGAAATAAAAAACAGGAATTTGTGAGAAAAAGAAACAGCCAGATTTTCTTGTTCTTACACGATGACTGCTGGGTTTCGGTTCCATCGCAGGCTATGTCACCCCAGTTCTGCTGGGGCAGGCCCAGGGAGGTGGGGGGGTCTTTATCCAAAAGAAGGATCTTTTCTTTCCATATAGGCTATTGAACACAACACAGGTTTAGACATTTTAACAGTAAGGTATGTGACATCCTTTGAAACTTTATAAAAGGGAGTTAAATAAAAGACTGAATAGGCAAGATGGGTAAAATAAGGAAGGCAGCGAGAGAACTCAAATGCAAAGTCAGTATAAAACAGGGCAGTGCAGTACTGGTACACATCAGCTTGCAGGGCCTATGACCATCCCTGGGAAAGAAAAGACACTGTCACACCTGCTGCTCCCTCCACTAACCTCCTCCACCAGCCTCCTCCTGCTCACTCTTGGCTAATGATTTTGCCTCCTGCATCACTGAGAAAAACAGAAGCAATTGAGAACTCTCACATCTTTACATCTTTATTTTTGTGTAGAGACAGGGTCTCAATATGTTGCCCAGGCTAGTCTCCAACTCCTGGCTTCAAGCGATCCTCGTGCCTTGACCTCCCCAACTGCTGGGGTTACAGGCATGAGCCACCACACCCAGCCCATCTTCACATCTTTCTATTGCCAAAGCTAAGGCCTACTTTATCTGTACCATTCTCTTCCCTTCTTCTGGTTTCTGGAGAAGAGGTATCCCTGCTGCTCCCCTCTGCCTGGGCACTATCCCATCCCTTCCCAAACATGTTCCTATAGTTAGTCCCCATTTTCTATGACATCCTTTGTCCTCTATGCTAGATCATTCCAAGAGGAAGTAAATAGGCTCTCAGTAGAGTCCTTTGCAAACTTTATCCTGTATACAAATCACCTGGAGATCTTGTTAAGATGCAGATCACAATTGGAGTTGTAAGGCTCTAGTATTTATCTTTTTTAAAAAAATCCCTTCTCTTGACCCCCACACATACTCTCTTGCACCCTCTCCATTTTTTAGCAACCTGTCACAGCCAAACTTATTGAGAGGTGTCTACAGTGAGTGTGTCCACTTTTCACTCACATTTTCTGCTCAGACCGCCCAAGGCTTCCATCCCCACTACTGAACTGAAATTGCTCTCGTCAAGATCATAATAAACTCCATTTTCCAAGTCCATTGGTACTTTTCTGCTGTCTTTCTTGGCCTGTTGGCACAGTTTTGGAGAGGTCACCCCTCTATCCTCCCTGAAACTCTTTCTTTTGACTTCCATGATGCGTATTCCGAATTTTTCTCCTACCTCAGTCTTTTTCAGTCTCCTTTGCTGGCTCCTCTCCATTTGCTCAATAGCTAAGTTTTGGGGGTGCATCAGAGCTTTGTTCAGGCCCCCTCTGTCCATATTCCTTCCCTGGGTGACTTCTATTCCTACAACGTTAAGGGTCATCTAAATGCCTAGGACTTTCAAGCCTGTGTCTCCTGCCCTGACTCATACATCCAGCTACCTGCTGGTATCACCTCCTGGATATCCAAGAGTCACATCACCCTTGTTCGTGGCCTAAACATGATTCATCATCTGCCCTTTCCCCAGCTCACTCCTCCTCCACTCTTCCCTAGCTCAAGAAAATCAGCATCATTTACCCAGTTGCTTAAGCCAAAAAGGTAGGCAATTCCTTGGTTTCTCTTTTTCTCACCTTCCAGATGAGAAATCTAGTAATTTCCAATCTAGTAATTTCCAATCTCACTTCCAATCTAGTAATATGTCTATGGCAACTTTACCTTCAAAACATCCTGAATATGTCCACACTGGTCTAAGCTATCTTCCTTTCATGGACTACCACAATAGCCTCCTAACCATCTTGTTTTTCCTTTACAATACATTTTGCCTCAGTGGTTTGTTAAAAGTGTAAAGGAGATGGTGTTCTTCCTCTGGTTGAAACACTGCAATGGCTTCCCACCACACTTAGAATAAAATCCCCACTCCTGAGTCTGGCTTACGTGTCCCCCTCTGTGGCACTGCCTGCTTCTCTGTGCCACTCTCCCCTTCACCTGCTGCCATGCTCAGGCATCCTTCATGTTCTCTGGCTTTGCACATCCCACGTGACCCGTACCGCTTCCCCTCATCTTCTCCTGGTTAATTCCTTTCCCTCATTCTCATCTTGTGCTAGTTATTGCTTGTTTACTTCTGGGTTGATCCCTATCCTGCAAACCACATTCTTCTAGGGGATTGGCCATTGGGAGATACTAGAAAAAGATTGAGGGGAGGGAAGAAGGAAAAAGAGGACAATTCTCCCTCTTCTCTTTCTCTCTTTATCTCTCTGGTTCCAGCAGTGACTTAGAGGGCTGTGTCTTCTCTGTGGTTCAGCCCCTGGACAGAGAGACCCCTCCCTGATTCCAAATATTGTACCACCATGTGCTGCCTCCATGGCGCTCGCTCCTGCCATACTCTTGGTCCATGTGGTGTAGCATCTGGGCCAGTAATATCACCTCCTCCCCCGGTAGTGGCTTCCTGTATTGCTAATGTCTGCCACACTCAATTTAATTCTCAATTTTTCCATCATCTGTGTGGCTACTTCCCTGTGTTAAATTCCCTTTGTTTGAAATACTTAGAGTCGTTTCTGCTTTCCTGACCAAAACAGTTCTCAACTTCTGTTAAGCTCATCCTCAGAGCAGCTGTCGCTGACCACTGAGTCACTCTCCAGCACATACACCCATTTCAAGTCTCCTCATTGTACTCTCCCTTTTTGCTGTTTTTCTTATTTATGTGTTTGTTTGGTGCTGTCTTGCTTAGTATCCTCAGCCTAGATTAGTCTCTGATATGTAGTTGGTTTTCAGTAATATTTATTGAATAAATGAATAAAAGAAATGGACTAGGCCAGGCACAGTGGCTCACGCCAGTAATCCTAGCACTCTGGGAGGCCGAGGCGGGCGGATCGCTCAAGGTCAGGAGTTGGAAACCAGCCTGAGCAAGAACGAGACCCCATCTCTACTAAAAATAGAAAGAAATTAATTGGCCAACTAAAAATATATAGAAAAAATTAGCCAGGCATGGTGGCACATGCCTGTAGTCCCAGCTACTTGAGAGACTGAGGCAGGAGGATTGCTTGAGCCCAGGAGTTTGAGGTTGCTGTGAGCTAGGCTGATGCCACGGCACTCTAGTCCGGGCAACAGAGTGAGACTCTGTCTCATAAAAAAAAAAAAAAAAAAAAAAGAAAAGAAAAGAAATGGACTGAGATTTGGGTAAACAAAACACTGCAAATGAAAAGGTGACATGAAGGAAGGGGAAGACAAGCAGGCTTCTACCTATAAACTCTGGGGTGGGGGTGGAAAATAAGGAAAAGAGAAACTAGGCAGAAAAAGGAAAATATTACACTTTGGGAAGAAGGAAACTAATATTTACGTAATATCTGCTAATGTGCCAGTTGCTTTGCACACGTGATTTCATTCTGTTCCCACTTCGACACTATCAGGTAGATATTATCTCTCTCTTACTAATGAGGAAACTGAGTGTCTGAGAGGTTAAGTAAGTTATACAAGATCACAGCCTTGTTAAATGCACTATAGGATTCAAGCCCACAACACCCCTCTGCCTGATTAGGACAAGCCCAGGATGCAGGATCACAGCCTGGATCAATGCCCATTCTACTTTTATTTAAATGTAGAACTTTTAAATGCAAACCCATAAACTACCATTTCTAAAGCACTTATTTTATCCTATTGCCATTCCCAGTGTAACAATTCAAGACATTTTTTAAAATCAATTCTCATCTTCTTCTTGCCCTTTCCGACCTTTGACCCCCCAAATAAATTAAAAGACAGATCATGATCCATACAACTAAGTAAACAACAATGTTGCCATAAGCTAAATACAGTGGCCTTTGGAGTTTTCTTCCAGGCTGACCTCAGAATGAGCCTGATTTGGTGATTTACTCTGCAGTAAGGAAGGGGTTTAGGGAATAGGTCTACCCCATATATCAGCAGCTTCCCAGAGAGCACTAAGTTGTTATTCAGGTATGTGCTACATATGGCATCAATAGAGAAAGATGGCCTAGTTCCCCTCAAATTTGCCAGGCCCTTTCTTTGTACCAGCATCACTTATGTTTTGTTGAATTGCATTGAAGAACCCTATTATCTTAAGGAGGACAATTGAATTCTCAGTCCTGTTCCTGATTTCCCACTTTATGCCAAGGTCTGAAAATGGTGGATGATATTATGATGTAGTTTGTAGGGAGATTGAAGGAGGAAAAGCCCAAAATGGTGGAGCAAATCATTTTTTTCTAATGCTAATTTCTCTTATTGTGTGAATTCAGTCAGGCCATTAACAGGACTTTGACATTGCTTCTTTCCTGATTTGTTCTTAAGAGTTTCCCTACCCCCAAACATCATGCTCTCAGATACTGAAAACTCACAGCAAACAAACAAATCATGGAAATTAAATAGCAATAAAACCGTTGTTGGCTTCATGTAAAAAATATTATCCAGTATTTAAATGGCGATTATTTCCAGAAACTTGGCAATTGTAACCATACAAATGATGAAATTGATTCCAGTCACAGTCTATCTTTGTTTGGAAAGGAAATACCAGTAGTGTTTGAAAAATGGATTATTAAAGACTTTGGTTTGCTGAAGGTGGCTCATATGTTCTATTTGCTAACACAGCATCTTGTTGGGGGAAAAAAAATATGTGCAGCTTTTCCCTACCCCAGATTATTTTCACTACAGATCTTTAGAGCAGGAAATAAAAAACAGCTAATGGTCATGGGGCATGTGGAATTAGTTTAAGCAAAGCTGAACCCAGGTCCTGCTGACCGCCTCCTCTTTCCTGTGCTGTTTTGTCTATGCCGGCTTTAGAATATGTCAACAAATCTCTTTTAAGCTCAGATGGGGAAAAGGGATAGTGATTCTCGCTCTTTCTGTAAGGGCGTAATTTACAACAGATGTGCTTTTTTAGAAAGGTACAAGTTTGTCTTGTAAAATATTTGTAAAGCAAAATAGCCTCTGGATTTCACAAAGTAATCCTTGTTTGGTTTTGGAGATGTCACAAAGAGCATTGTTTTTATAATACTAATATGATTCTTTTCTCACACAATTTGATTATAATTCAAGGTGTAGTTTTTGGGAAGAGTCAAGCTTAAATATCTAGAACAATGTAGTGAAAAAATACCCTATGTGACTTGACAACATTTTGACAGAGACTGAAAGAAGCCCGATTTTAATCATGAGACATGGGTTACAGTCCCAGGAACTTTCTCTCTCTCTCTGTCTCTGTACTCTTCTTTCTTTCTTTTTGTAGAGACAGGGTCTTGCTATGTTGCTCAAGCTGGTCTCAAATTTGGGCTCAAGCAATCCTCCTGCCTCAGCCTCCCAACGTGCTGGGATTATAGGCATGAGCCACCCCACCTCTGCCTCAGGAACTCTTTTTAACTAGTAATGAGAACTTAGCTTCTCCAAGCCTCATTTTCTTTAGCTGTAAAATGGGGGAATCACCTGCTCCTGCCTTCTCAAGTGGGAAGATAAATTGAAAATGTGTTATAAACCATAAAGTCCTATAGAAGATAAATGATTACTTTCATAATAAACCCATTCAAGAAAAAAATCTTAGAGGGCCCATACCTTGTGTATATATATATTTTTAACTTATACAAAAGATGTAATCATAATAAAAAGAATCTTTATTTGATTTAAAACTGCACTAGCAATTAGACTGGCAATAGAACATGTACTGTTCAAATAATTCTGGCCCTGATTCAGCTATGAGGCTTGTTCAAGAGTAAATCACTAATTCTAAAGGGAAGTGTTACTTGCACAGGCACTAACAGATAAAATCACATGATAAAGGTAAGCATCTTGCATGAGTATGACCAGTGGCCTGTAGGGGACATACAACTTCCAGTGCGTGGGGAATGCCGCAAACAGATGAACTTTCTGTTCAGATGCTGTTTTTCAAATCCCATGTTTCAGATGAGAACAAATACAGCTGAGGGCAACAGAGGAAAGTGAGCATGAGCTGAGGGAGAAGTTGGAGGTGGAACTTTAGGCAACTGATCTTCAGTTTCCCATTCCAAGTAGGGAATGAGAACGATATCCATCACCCTTGTGGGACTGTTGTAAGGATCATATAAGATGACACATATGACAAAGAAGTTTACATAAACATAACATTTCTGATATATAAGGGGGAAAATTTAACATTTAAAAGTTTTAAAGTATTTCCTTTTTCAGTCTCTTCAAATTGTTAATATTAATGACTAATATTTACTGAGTACTTCTTGTGTTCCTGACATTTGTGATAAATGCTTTAAATGGGTTAGACTAATTTTTTTAAAACTACATTTTATAATCATCACAAAGGTAGGTTCCATTATTATTGCCATTTTACAGATGAATAAGTTAAATTGCTCACAATCACATAGCCAAGGAAATGATGGAGGTAGCATTTGAACCACACTTAGCAACAGAGACAGTTATTCAGAAATCTAGTCATCTAAATATGGTCACCTAGGATTACAGAGCACCCACAGGTTTCTCTAAACCCTCAATTGCCTTCTTCTGCATTTGAACTTCAACCATATATAAGCACACATTTGAAAATAATAAATAATTTCAAAAAAATATTTTAAAAACCAACACAACTTTTTCATTAGAAGTTGGAATAAAGAAAACCTAGCCCAGCATTTGCTATTTGGATTCAGAAGCAAGCTTGGTGTTTTTGTTAGGTATTCTCACTCAAGCTTTAACTACTGACCGAACCCATGGAAAGGGTAGGAGAAATTCCACCCACCAGCGATGTTCTCAAATCGGCTTTCAAACGACTTGAGTGGAAGGTGTAATTCTATAGCCCTTGTTGTCTTACCTTTGTCTTATCTGTAAAATAAGATCTAACCAGAAGAGATTTTAGGATGTACCTTATTTAACCACTTTTTCCCCCTCAAATGAGGTGTACAGACAGGCATTTGACCTGTAATCCTGAGTGTGCTTTTACATTTTCAAAACCCTTCTACAATCTGTCCATTTTGACTTTACAGAAAACACCATGAGGCATACAAATTATTATACCAACACTCCTACAGTCCTGGGTAAAAGTAGCCTGTCTTATTTCCTCTCTGATTACTTGGGAGCCCAGCCTCACAGCTTCTGCTGTGGCTTCTATCAGTGTCAGCCAGGATGTAGGCCTCTTTGGCCCTTTACGTGGAGTCCATCTAAAAGCAGAACTTCTCCAGGGATAAAAGCTTGAAATAGATAATATGTAAGGCCCTTCTCTCCTGCCTGCTGACAAGGTGCTTAAGTCAAAGGTTTTGATATTAATATATACCAAAATCCAGGGATGCTCAAGTCCTTGACATAACTGCCCATTGGTTGAATCAATGGATGAGGAACCTACTATATGGTGGGCTGACTGTATTTGTAGGACAGTCAGGGTTTTTTTTTTTTTTTTTAAGTCATCAGGACTAAAGTCTGAGCAACAAGAAATCTGGCTCCAGGGAACTCTTCCTGCTGACAAGTCCATTTGTATCCCTGGGTACTTTCTATATGATTTATATTTAATGGAAAAAAATTATGTATAGCCTTTTACAAATATTAATACTACTAATGTTTGTTGAATTAGAAGTTAACACAATTAGCAAGTTTTGCTTCTGTCTTGGCTTTATGTCTTCTGTGTTTCTGATCTGAGACATCTTCCTTCCCTTCTCCATAGTCACCACAACCTCTCTAGGTCTCCTTCCATCCACTGGGCTGTCTCTGCTCTAAGCTTTCCCTTTCCCCTTCTCCTTTCTCTCTCTCCCTTCTGTCTCTTCCACTACCCTTTTTTTTTTCTTCTCCTTTTTTCTCCTTTCTTCTTTCTCTTTCCTCCCTTTCTTTTTCTTTTCTCCCTGGCTTTCATCATAATTGGAGTGCCAGCTGCTATTTAGAAATACCCATTGTTTACACTGTCGAGCCCAGGGGACATTTCTCTCAATTCTTTTTACTTTACAGTCACCTTTAAAGTTAGACACAAATGTATAACATTAAACCAACAGTGCAAAGCACAATTAAATGCTATTACAAATTGCATTGCAGAGAATGAGCACCGAAAAGCATAAGGCTACCTTGCAACAAGAGGAAGCAAAAAATTTAGACCAGGTAAATGCTAGTTCTGTAAAAAAAGAAAATAAAAACAAAAAAACCTGTGCCAAATCAGCAGGAAAGAGGGGGGAAAAAAAGATCTTCTCAATGTAACATTATAAAGACTCATTATTTTTTTTAAATGGAATCTGACAAGTTAGTATCTGGGGCAAAACTGAACATGCATAAAAGGTTTCATATAGTTGAGAATTCCCTCTAAAATTTCAAATTTTTTCTTAATTTAAGCAAAGATAGATAAAAATTTGAGTTTTTAATTAAAAAATTGTATCCATTAATTTTATTATTTAATGATAGCCAGTTTATTTGTCCCAAGCACTGTACTAGGAGCTTTACATGTATTATTGTAGTCTTCCATATAACTCCAAAGTGTAAATGTTTTTGAGAACTGTTTTATTTTTTAAGAGAAAAATATACTATCTTGTTAAATGGTGTCCATCCTCCTAACCTTAAATACCTCTTTCAGAATCCTTCAGTGTCTCAATAGCAGGTTCCTATTTTTCAAGGCTAAAATCGGGAAAAGAGCCAAGGGAACAATTAAACTGGATAAGATTTGATATAGTAGGAACTGAATAAGACACTCTGATACGATTCAGTAGCCAACAGTCCCTGTGAGTTGCCAAGCCGCTCTCTGAGAATTTTGGTATTCTACAGTTAGGGCTGAATCATTGTTTTTTATATCTGAAAAAGAAGAAATATTTGCACAGAGAAAACATTTGATCACTTCTTTTTGTGCCTTTATCCAAGCTATTCTTCCTACCTAATGTATTTTCCATAGGTTAGAAGTATAGATCCGAGAGGAAGTCTGTTTTGCAGGCATTTTACTGAATGAACTAGAGAAAGTAGTGCACCAAAACCATCTTTAGCATCGAAAATACACAAGAAAACATAAACATATTCCAAACATAATTGTAGACTTCATGCTAAGTTGAGTCTATCTATACTTGTCTACAGAAGAGCTGCAGTCAATGGTAAACTATAATAATTATATCTCAGAGCAAATATCAACCTTATCACTCACTTTTTGCCAGAGCAAGACTTTAAGGCCGGGTACAGTGGCTCATGCACACCTGTACTCCTAGCACGTTGGGAGGATTGCTTGAGCTCAGGAGTTTGAGACCCGTCTCTACTAAAAATAGAAAAATTAGCTGGGTGTCATGGTGTCCGTCTGTACTCCCAGCTACTTGGGAGGCTCAGGCAGGAGGATCACTTGAGCCCAGGAGTTTGAGAGGTGGCGGTGAGCTAAGATGACACCACTGCATTCTACCTGGGGTGACAGTGAGACTCTTGGGGAAAAAAAAAGAAAGAAGTAATATGATCAAGATTAGCTTTTCAAGGTAGAAGGTATCTCAAATCTGAATAGTTCCTCTATGAAATAATACAGTGCCCATATGCCCATATGTGTTTGCTGGCACAGTTCCATTTTATGTTTGTTATCCTGGCATAAGATTTAATAGCTCCCCCCTTTCACTATTAAGACATTCTCACCGTAGAAAGTGAAATAACATTAATTTTATAATATTTCTAGCAAACATTTCACATACCTGCTAACTTCGATTAACACAGCACAGGTGTTCAACAGATTCATTTTCTATGATGTCAACAGGGTTCACAATGACCACTAAATGCATTAATGCACTAATGTATTTATGTCTGAGTCAGGACACAGCCCAGCACAAGGGACCAGGCTCAGAATACACACCACCTGATACCTGTCACTGTGGCTTCTTGTTCCCATTCAAAACAGCATCAAGGAAGACAGTTATCTGTCATTTAACTTTGAAAGTCAATGAACAGGATTCTTCAAATATGTAAGGTACACCTATTGATTATTTTTAGGTCCTTATATTTTTCCTAAATGCCTCAAAGCTAAGAAGTAGCTACTTCTCTGGAAGAGTCTAGCTAACTTTCTATTGTGATAGGTGATAGTAAAATAGGCATATATTAATCACTGCAGTTCAAGTTTTACAGTTAGTGATGTTTTGTTGACTATTTCAAATCTAGTAAGAGAGCTTTTAAAAAACTGTATAGAATCATTAGAAATAGTTGTGCAATATAAATCTCAAATTCTCAGATTTATAGTTATAGCTGCTTTTTATGGGTAATTTTTTTTACATCTTTAAAAGAAACCCTAATAATGCATTAAAAAAAAAAAACAGTAGTGTCACTACCAAGCCTCTGGATGATTAACTACCCTATGATATTTCTTTCAACCAAGCTGGTTTATAAAGGAAAGCAAAAATGACAATAAAAGAAATGTACCAATTTATTCTCTACTAATAAAGTATTGAACATTAGCGAAAAAAATATGAAATATTGGAATGCAACACAGAGCAATTCCATTACCCACTGCAGTTTTGGGTCATATACTGTATATAAAGAATAATTACTTCATTGGTTAGAAACCACAGTGGAGGAATATAGATTTTGATGACAGAGATTTTAAAATAAAAATTTTATCCCAGAGCATTTGCTTTCAAAACTTTGCCAATTACAGACAGACCATCTTATTTTGTCTTTCGGTTGCCCAGGGTAAGGAAGTGGAGGTGGGCTGTGCAGGAGAAACAAAGAAAATTAAGAGTGAGCATATTTTTAAAAAATCTCAGCCAATAATCATACATCAGCACTTAGATTTTAGAGTATCCACCACAAATTATCTTTGCAGACACCTTAAATGACACATTCTATTAATTGAAGGTCCTACATTTAATATTTGCACACCACATTACTGACATTAATTCTTGTAGTTTCTAACACATCTTTCTTCTTTCTGCTTTTGAATTATATTTCTGAATGTCATTTTCCTGCTGAAGATTATAGCTGCACGATGAGCCCCACGGCTACATCATGGTGTCGACAACACAAGTGGGCGCCCGTCCTTCTTGGTTATCTCACAGAGATTCTGGGTAGGAACTGAAACCTTCTTGGATGGAAGAGGAAGGTCACACGGTATATCATGGAGAGTGCAGACTCTGGAGTTGGCCAGGCATAGTCCCAATCCAAGCTCTGTCACTTTTTGCTGAGCCTCAGTTTCCTCTTCTGCAGGGTGGAGAAAAATAATGACATTGTAGTATGATTGTGAGGATTGAATGAATTATGGGAAAAATACTTTGTGGTGCTTGATGAGTGTCTATGTATATTCCACTTCTTTCCAAAAATAAGGTAACTTATAAAAGTCCAAAAAAATTAAGAAAAAAATAAACCACAGGAAAACCATGCACAATAAGTACCAATTCGTTTATTTCTTCTACCCATATTCCTTTAATACTGGGGAGAAATTAGGGAAATATTCTGATTACAAAAGTGAAACATTAATTGCAAAGAATCTGAATATTACATAAAGGTATGAAAAAGATAAATTTCCATGACTAGATTATTTTGGCACATTTCCTTCATCTTTTTTTCCCAACATAACCATTTGAAAAATAAGTTAGGATTATTTACTTCTAACATTTTTTTTTGATTTTCTATTTCATAAGCACTTTTGTTGTCATTAAATATTTTCTAATTTCATAAGTCTATCAATTGTATGTACTATAGTTAATACCATTCAACATGTTAATAATTTTTATTATAAGCAAAACTGTAATAAAAAATTTTCAGATGTTTATTAAATATATTAGAAATACCATCCCATCATGCCATACTTGGTGCACTTTTTTTTCTACCTAGCCTTTTAAATTTAATGACTTGTTTGACATAAGTTTTTAATTTTATGTAATCGTTATTAGCAATTATTTTTCTTTATAATTTCTTTTACTGCTTGTATGTTTAGAAAGTTCTTTCCTATTCCACAATCAGTAAATAAATTACCTTTACTGTCTTTTAATAATTTATTTTTAGCATTTAGCTTCTTAATATTAATCTAGAATGTATTTAGGGCTATCTATTTGAGGTAGATATTGAGGTAATTTGGGTTATCTCAAGTAGATTTAAGAGTCTATTTAAGGTAGGACTAAACTTTCCCCAAATAGTTAACACAATTGCCCAGCAATATAATACTTCCTTCTTTATTTCCTTTGTATATGGTAACTTATCATATAACAATCTCTCTTTCAATGTCCATATCTGATTTTAATTACTTAAATATCTAGTACACTAAATGCCTTCTCATTTCTTTTGCAGAAATTTCTTGGCTGTAGTTTCCTATTTATTCTTCCAAACAAATTTTAGAAACACTATCAAATTCTCCCCATTTCTTCCACTCCAAACATTATGATTTGCTTGAAACTGCATTAAACCTATACATTCAACTGGGGGGGGGGGAAGCTACCATTTTTTTCATATATATTTTGTACATTTCTTGAGGTTATACCTAAGAATTTTATATACTGTTATTGTAAAATATTTTTCACTTATTTTTTCACTTAATTTTAACTTTTCCAGTTAATTTCACTTAACTGGAAAAGTTCCAATGAAGCATACAACCAGCATGCTTCATTCAACTCCAGCTTCACTTATTCTGTATGCAGAAAAATATTTATAAGAGCACTTTGCCTCATAGACATAAATGGACTTAGCTGGTGCTTGAGAGATGAGAATCTAAAGGCCATGCAGAGTATTAGGGCAGACTGACTTTGTAGTGATGAAAAGAACTGGAAGAAGCCACTGGTAATTCATTATACTCTACAGTGTACAATTGCACAGGTGAAATTAACACATCTTGCTTTAATACTAGAGAGGAAGAAATTGATACACTCATGTCTGTCATAACAAGTTAAGGGTGCCTTTTAAAAATAGTAGGGAACCCCTAAGAGTAGTTAATTGTTCCCTATACTGCTATTGAGCTATAAGCATCTCATCTACTCCACTGTTTGACAATCCATTTTGGCATAAGAAAGATGAATAATGTAGACAATTTCTTCCATGGGAATTAAATTTAAAATGAAGGCTCTAAGTAACTGGTATCTATACTAAAGATCAAGTTACAAAACTGGCCTTCATGTCCTTAGTCCCAATATACCCTGTCATCCTTGGAGGATGCACGCATACCTGTCATTCATTTGCCCTCAGTTTCTGAGGTGGAGAGATGCCAGTCCTGGCCAAGTGTTCACAGCATAAAGTGCTTTAGACTCTTCTGAAATGAAAGTCAGTATGTAAATGTGCAACATGACATTATTATTCTAGCTTCCTGGCTGCTTTCAGCAAGCACTGACTGCCACATGAGGTCTCAAGTGTTCTGGCATAGTGTGTAAGTGTTCAAAAGAAGTTAAAGTAATGAAATTGGATCTACATTTCTATAGATATTCAAGCTGGCATGGAGGAATGGAGTCATGGAATCAGAATTGGATGGTCTCCACCAAACAGCCTAGGCAAGTGCCTGTGATGCCAGGCTACTAAGCAGAATTTTCAAATGTGAAAGGCCATCACTTTTCCTTCCTCTGGATCTAAAATTACAAAATATGCACATTTCCTTTAGGTTTATGCTGCTCTCTGGGTGCTTTAAGCTCAATCCCCACCCCACGCATTACCTGGAGCTCACCAGCCTTGCTTAAATTCAGCACAAGTCTTAAAATGAAGAACTAAGTACGAATAGGAGAAAACAGGACCTAATATAGCATATGCTACTGTATAAAATATAGTACTATTATTTTTAGGAGAGTGGTGAAGCTTAGCATGTATCTGATCTAGGAAGCATCCAGAGTAGATTTCAGTTGACCTTATAATTTTTTGCAGTTTTCATTGATCACAGATCTTCTCATTTGCATCCAGCATTCTCTGCTGCTAAAATATCTGGAGCCATAACCAAACTTAGGTCTATGGGCAGTGAGGTCAAGAACCGGGTCTGCTAAGTAGTCTTGGCGGATCCAGGATCAGTGCAGAATCCAGGTTTGCTAATTTTGAGACATGTCCTCTCTCTTACCACCTCCCACCCCCAAATGCTTCTGTCCATCAGGGCAAGAGCAGAATTTGACCCTCCTGCTTTGCAGCCTCCTGTAATTATAGTAAGCACAAGTCCGTGATGCTGGGTCCCCTTCTTCCTTATGTCTCTTAATATCCTGAAATTTTCATTGACTCCAATTACCCATTTATATACACACAAAGATGAAGTTTATTTAAGTTTAAAAATGCAAAAAAGGGACAACCCAAAGAATTCAAGCACTGAAGAATACTTTTACTCATACAGAATTTCTTTTTATTGTATTTTAGGACAGTGAAAAAAAGGGATTTATAAATAAAATCTATGCCATCCAGGAAGTATGTGTCAGTGTCCAGAACATCCTAGATGAAGTGGCTTCCTTTGGCGAAAGGATAAAGAAGTGAGTGATGCTGACATGTGAGCCCTGCCCTTCTGTGGGACAGGGTGTCCATTTGTTTCTTGGAGGGTGAAATGCCACATTCTTTTTGGCAGGGGATACTCCTTCTGGGTGATCTATTGCTCAGTTTCATCATTATTTACTTTGTTTCTGCCAGTCTTTGGCTTTATGAAAGTTCTGTCAATTTCCTTCCTGAAATTTAGAACATATTGGTTGGAAAGAAGTCATACTTGTAGCTTTGAAGAAATAACACCGTCCTAAATTTTAGCACATTTTTCACTGTGAAAGACTTTGTTCTTAAATGGAATATGAAATTGTTATAGAAAAAAATAAAACAAGCTGAATGAGGATTTCAGGTAATCAAGACACACCTGCTTTTTATTATTGGTCTAGTTAGATTTTCATCAAGTTACTCTGAATTAAAAAAAATTATATATGGCACCCTACAGAAATATTCTTAAATTCTTTCAAATTTGTGTATTTAAATAGCTGAGATAATTGTCAATTAAATAAAGCAATGCTTTGTCATTTAGAAAATGTTTATAATTAAACAAATAGAATCCTTTCCTTTTTTAAAATAAGGAAATAGAGCTTCAATGAGCTCTACCACAAAATTAAGAAACTTGTGTTTTATTTAAAATAATTTTATTAATATACTTTTAAAAAGCAGTTTACTTATAAAAATAAGGTGGATTTACAATTATCAGTTAAAAGATAAACTAAGGCCCTGTACTACTAAATTATGTTAAAATTAGCCTACATAATGATTGCTAATGGTCTATTCAAGAAGGGGGCTGTATATCCAGATAAGTCTCTATTTTCCTAGTTTCATATATCTATTCATTGTTTATTATTCATAACCAAAAGTGTTCTGCAGATTTGTATCCTTAAGCATACACAGAATTTGAAAGGAGTAAATTATTTAAACTAAAAGTGTGAGTCATCCATCCGGTGCCTTTCATGTTGCAAGGGATAATGCATTTTATTTTGTATAATTTTTGTTTAATACATTTCCACATATGCCTAGGTGCTGAGTTTCCACTTTCTTATATTATATTAGACAGAACCGCTTCCCTCTCACTCCCAAAGGTGCCTCTAAGCAACATTCAGTCTTAGACTTCTGAAGACTGATTTCCACATCTATTCTCTGTCCTCCTTCCTCTGTGTATTTCCATGTCTAAAAATGTTCTCTTGTCCTCCATACCCTATCCACTGAAGCACAGTGTGAAGCCCTAAATTTGGGGCATTGCTCTACTGACTGTTGTCCTTTATCTCCTTTATCTGGGGTATGTGGTGTGCTGATACCTGACAGAAACATCTCATTTATACCAGAAGACCCTGGGTCAGGCTAGTGAATGCCTGAGAGTAAGAAGCTGCTTTGTAATTCTGAGGGAGGGGGATAAGAGGCCTCAGAACAGGTGCCTGGCTGGAAAACATGATGGCTAGCTGAGGGATATGACCAGATCCTGGTGGTAGACCAGTCTTGGGGGAAACCTGGGTTTTATAGAACTTTCTGTACAGAAGTACAGGAATATGGCATAGGATCCAGTGAGTCTGGTAGGAGCCATCTCTTCTGCACAACAATCTTTTGGAGGCTAAAGAAGAGAAATTCCTCTGAGATCACATGGGATTAAAAGCATCTGTCCAGAAAGCAGATTCAGAAGCAATCTTTAAGCACAAAATGAAAAGACTCTATAATAGCTTGTTACTAAATAATCATTCCAGAACTTTCTTGAATTGCATCTTGTTTTTTTTGGGGGGGGGGGATTATTTTCTAGATTTAGATTCCATGATGCAGAGTATGGATATAGAAAAGGGCAACCTTTTTATTTTTCCAACATTGGCTACACTGGTGAGGATTCTTTGCCATTTTACCCTTCCAATAGGAGTAAGGAGAACACAGGGAGTCTTTCAGTGGGGCTGCCCAAAAGGAAGGTTTTCTGAGTGAGGAGCCAGTGCCCTCACACATGGAGTAGTGTGATGGATGGCTCTAAGCTGAGCCACAGGAAAGCAGCAGACCCTCAGCCTTCTGTTCTCTCCACAAGCAGCAAGACAAGCACAGGTGTCCATCAAGAAGGGAAGGCATGATCCTTCACTTGGTGACAGTTAAGGATGTTCACTCTTGACTAGGAGAGGAAAAACACAAAGACAAAAAAGCCAGATCCCAAGGGTTACTGAAAACAGGACAATCAGACTGATCCAACATTGGCTCTTTTTACTAGAAAGAACAATTTTAGGAAACAGTTGACTTAGAGAGACACAAAAAGCAAGCTACATGCCACACAGCTAAGAAACAACTCTTAAGTATTATGCTATGGCATTGTACAGGAAGAAAATCTTTTAGCAGTGATCCTTTATTGGATCAAAATTGCCCTGGACAAACTCCACCCCAATGACAATAACATACAATATCAGGAAATCAGAAGAAATAAAAACATTAACATTTATCCACATGTACAGTTTTAATATTTTTCTAAAGTGTCTTTGGTGTCCTTGTCACTGCCTTATGAGAAAAAATACCATACTTTAGGCTCCTGGAATTAATTCTAATATCACCTTAATTCACGTACATGTGTTACCATTACAATCAGTCTTCCTTGATACAATAAAAGCTATCATGTTATAAATGGGGAAACCAAGTGTTAGAGAGGTTGACTCATTTAAAGCCACATAACAGAATCTAAGCTTTGAACACAGATTTGCTAACTTCTTGGCTCTTTTCATTAAATTGTGCCAAAGAGTCAGTCAACATGATGTGTTAGTTCCTCTTTAGTGGCTGAACATTAAGGACAGATTTCAAGGAATGCAATGGTACACCTGTAAATGGTGACATGTTTATATACCCCTGGAGGCTCCATGTAGTGTTCCTATTTTCTTTATAATTTAGTCATTCTCTTAACTACTAGATTCACCACAGAGCTTCTACACAAAAAGCCTTTAAATGAGTACAATCTTTACATGTTCCATTTCTCTGATTTTCTACATCATCTTTTAAAAAACTTTCTATATCTTTTTTTGGCTTCATTTTCCTTTTTGTTCCTCTAAATTCCTTTCCAACTCTCCTCGGTACTATCTTTTTTGTAACTACTTCTATTCATTGGTCCTGTTTTTGTTCTTTGTTATCATGTTGTCTTATGGCCTTCTCTGATCCAGCCCTCTATATTATCAATTACCTTTGCCAGAGAATAGTAAGTAAAGTTGACTTTATTTCTTAATTACCTCTGTATTTCTGGGAAAAAGGGCAATGATGACAGGTGAATTTTTACAATTTGTTCTGTTCCCCTTTCCTGATTTCTAGTTTCATTTGAAACAGAGCTGAGGGTAAGGAGTATTCCTCTTAGGAATTCTAAAATCAGGATGTACACAGCCATGTAAGATTTACGTCTACCAACAATTGTTGGCAACATTTTATTCCCAATGTAGGGAATACTGAGAATTGATAGAAGGAAGAATGGTATACCCAGGGGCATTCACCTCTATAAAAATTTGGTGAAAACAAGGTTGGGTATTCATCCTGGCAGTAGAAAAACAAAGATCTTTTTCTACGTGGAGAGTCACAGTACAATGGCTTTAGACTCTTCAGTCACCTGGGAGAATCTGGTGGGGTTGGTGGCAAGACCCTTTACCTGGGCCCCATGTTCATGGAATTGAGCATATTATGACTAGCCTGTGTGCTTTGATAGCCTACCTAGGTCCCAAGTTAGTCAGAATCAATCTTTGTTTAAAAAGGTGTGGAGTGCTTAGATTGCTGATGTGTTAATTTTTCATTCAGTACTTTCAACTGGACTGTCCCATTCTTAAGCTGGCTGGCCATTGTAGCCCTCTGTGTGTTCACAGTTATCCTGTACTTCATTCCACTGAGATACATCGTCCTTGTCTGGGGTAAGTAAAGCCTTTTTCCCCCTCCCTAAACTGTCTTACCGGCTAAGAACAAATTATGTTTAAGGGATGAGTTATATTGTCAGCAGTTCCCTATATTTATGGTCATGAAGCTACTCCATGATGAAAAGAGACAGGTCAGTTAAAAATCACAACAGTATAAAGATTTAGGTCTACCTGCAAAATGCATTTTTCTTATCTGGCACCATAGGCTTCATCATACTATAAACATGTAGTTGTGCAGATTCTTCATATATCAAAGTGTAGCTTTGTCTAGATATCGCTCTGATTTATTTTCACCACTTATATAGAAACAGAGGCATTTCGATCCATATGGTACATTTAGGACAATATGCTTTTTTGCTGTGGCACTTTATCTTGTGGAAGTATATGTAAACATGGTACTATACATGGCCGCTTGTTTAAGG
This sequence comes from Lepilemur ruficaudatus, assembly GCA_963574885.1. NCBI lineage: Eukaryota > Metazoa > Chordata > Mammalia > Primates > Lepilemuridae > Lepilemur > Lepilemur ruficaudatus. The sequence continues at coordinate 25,517 of CAUYRT010042674.1, read as the reverse complement.
GGTCACCTTTCATTTACAGGCTCCTTAGAAACAAAAAAACTACCTATATGCATTAAACAAGAGTGACTTTTTCGGTCACAGTTTTTAATGCAATTAATGCTGCATGCCAACAAGGCCTATATACCTAGGATCCATTTATGAGGCAGTCAGTTTCAGCATTCATTTTTTTTTTTTGCCTGAAAAAATTCTTGTTTGGAAAACTCAGTTTTCAGTCTCTAGGATCTACTAACATATCAAACTATAACATTAATGATGATTATAGATAAACAGACTAGAGAGAAGTAGAATTATTTGCCCCTCACCTGCATACACATACACCTAAGATTGCTAAACCTATACAAAATGCAAAGAACCAAAATGGGTCTTAACTTCAGAAAACATGTGCTTACATTGAAAGCAAAAAGATCAAGGAGTTTTAAGACTTTTAAAGAAACAAATTGGAATAAAGTGAGTCAAGGTCTGATTTCTCCAAACCCTCTAGTTTTAAAATTCCTATTTCCCTATTCTTTTTGGCCCATCTTGTCATATCTTGAGCAAGTCCTCTTACTCGTCATCAACCCTATCATTACCTTTACACTTGGGTGGGAGGTAGGGGAAATGGTAATTATTTTTTCCTTCCTAATTCTACAATTCTAAGAAATTCAATGAAGATAGCACTTTCACTACACAAGGGAAGAGGAATTTCTACTGTGTTCTTGCTTCTTATTGTACGTTTAAGCCCTCATCTTTCCTTCCTTCCTGATACATTTTATCGAAGGAATCAGGGTAGAGTGTCACTTGTGGCACCTCATTAACTCTAACCTATCTAGGGTCAGAGCTACCTTAGGCTTATGGGGCCATCTCTGTTGAGATAGGTGATGAATGCCCCGTTCCCCTCATCCCCACCCCCGGTTCTCAGAACCTGGAGCACAGGATAGACATCTGGCTATGTAACCTGCAGTGGTCTCACTGACTAGGTTTTTTAAAAGTAATTTTAGAGAATGTGTTTGGGCCTTTTGTTTCATCAAATACAACAAGAACACTGTTTGTTAGTGATAGGTGATAGTCAGAAATTTAAGACATGGGTCTTATGTGTGGAGACAGAGAACAAAATCAAGATTCCAGAAGTTTATTCTACATGGACTCTCAAGAACCAAGAGGCTCTAATTTGTGGCTCAGCTTTTACCAGTGTGTTGCTTTCATGTAAAGCTGGTTAATTTTTTCAAAAAGCTGGTAACAAATGCTTTCATTTCAGGTTTGAAAAAAGTCAAGGTCATGTGTCTTCTAAAGATTTAGCATGCATAACAGTAACACACACCCCACCCCACCAAGGTATATCTTTTGAAAAAACGGGAAACAAATACATTGACCTTTTTTGCCTTAACAATCTCAATCTAAAATGTAGGAAGACAAGTTTCATCACAAATGAGACACTAAAGCAAGGGTTCTAAGTGCCATAATACTGAGGTGGAAAAAAGCAAGATATTGCTCATTACTGCTAGTTATCACTTTTTATTACCCAAATAGCTTTTCCTGCTTGGAAGGAGCTACTGAAGTGCAAAGAGAAAAACAAAGCAGCAGTTGAACCGGGAAGAAAGGAAAGAGAAAGAGAGACAGAGAGAAAACTGGGTATATTTGTTCACTTAGGCTGAGGGGTTGTATACAAGCTAGATCTTCAAGTCACTGCAACATTTTTATAAGAAATGTGCTTTGTATAACTCCAAACTTTGGAGATTTCAATGTTTGCTTTGTCACTTTAGGCATCAATAAATTTACAAAAAAGCTTCGGAGTCCATATGCAATTGACAACAATGAACTACTTGACTTCCTTTCCAGAGTCCCTTCAGATGTACAAGTGGTACGTAGGTTTCATTATTATTGCTATTATTTTAATATAGTGTGGCACTGGGTTTTAACTTTTATATCCTTTTAATTTCCAAAGTCTTAGAAGAGCTGGGTAAAGTTAGTAATAAAGCCTGTAGCAGATTTTACCAATCAGAAATTTAGCCCACTTGAGGTGACATCTATGAAGAACTTAGAATGGAAGCAGGTTAAATAAAGAACTTACCAGGGTTGTCAGGGAGGATTCTCCTCTAAACAAGTTCAGCGAGAGTTCATAAAGGGAAGTCACCATGACCTGAGGAAAGAAAACAGGAATATTAAATGATGAAAGCAAAACGTGCCAATGGACATTTAAGAGAAAAACACTTCTTTCCAGAATTTGCACGAATTAAGTAAGTTTTAAACATACATATTTTAGAGATCAGTTGGGGGGGGGTGCTGACTGCTTTTTGAAATCTGAAGCGCATCTCAAAAATCCTTTGAGTTTAATGCCCCTTAACCATCAACTATTTTCAGAGTATATTAAGAAAGGTTTACTTTTTTTTTTTTTTTTTTTGATACAGGGTCCCAATCTGTTACCCAGGCTAGAGTGCAGCGGCATCATAACTCACTGTAACCTCAGACTCCTGGGCTCAAGAGATCCTTCTGCCTCAAACTCTTGAGTAGCTGGAACTACAAGCTGGAACTACCACACCCAGCTCATTTTTACAACTTTTTGTAGCAACAGGGTCTTGCTATGTTGCTCAGGCTAGTCTTGAACTCCTGAGCTCAAGTGATCCTTCTGCCTCAGCCTCCCAAAGTGCTAGAATTATAGGTATGAGCCACCACACCCAGCCAAGAAAGGTTAATCAAAATCTTAAAGCTGGGTTGCAGTGATATTTTTTCCTTTGTTTCAACTGAGTTTTTCATTTGATTTGACATTAGAGTGGCTAGATGGAGATTAAGACTGTGTTAAATAAAACATTGCAAAGAACTATTATCTAGGCCTTCAAAATAGATTGAGATGGTTTTGCTTTTAACGTAATGTGTTACTGACAGTGAAGACCCCAGTCCATTACCAAAGTTCACATAGGGGCTTACATGTAATTTCTGGCAGGATTTTCCTTTTGACTCCTGCTCTATCATTCTATTGTTTTCTGCATCCCAGCTGCAGATCCCATACAACTTCTAGAGTGAGCATTTTCTCCCCTCAAGCACAGTCTCTCATTCCTTTGCTTTTCCCTTCTTTGCCAGAAAGTGGCCACCTGACTAGTCTTTCTCTGAACTCTGTTTAAACAGGTGCAATACCAAGAACTGAAACCAGATCCTTCTCATAGCCCATATAAAAGGAAGAAAAACAATCTTGGCTAGCCAGCTCCCAGCACTGAGGAGACCAGCATCTGTTTGGGAAGATAAAAGAAAAAGCCTTCAGCCTCAGCAGCATTTCCTTTCTTTCTGCTTTTTATTTATTTTGCCTTTTTATCGTGATGGAGAGAATTTGTAAATAGTGTACAAAGGCATATGTCTTTGAAAATATACTTCTATTGTACAGACTCAACTTCATAAAGGTTTAGCTACTGCTGTGTGAAAGCCTTGTTAGCTGCGGATAGTAACACTGAAAGAACAAATGTAAGAATGATAACAGTGGAAGATACACATTTCTCTAATTACAAGTGGAAGAACCAGAATATTAGATTAAATACTCAACTGTGCTCTGATTAAATCTACATAAATTGTAAATGTCAATTTGATTTTAGTTTTTTTAAATGTGACTATTTTTTATCTGAAAAGTAATCCATTACCGTTTTCTATGTTTTATACATTTCAAAAGGGAGGGAAATCCCAAAGCCTGAATAATGGAATGGATGCATTTCAATTTAACATAGATTTTGACTTTAGATCCTGACATTCAATCCTGTGCAAATTACTTAGGTATGAGTAGGCTGATTTTAAGCTAGTGAGTGAAGGTACATTCACCCCCTTAAGAAAATCTTCAACACTCAAAACCTGCAAACTTTCTATCATTCCATCTAAAACCTTAAAATATCTACAGGACTACACAACATAAATACTGCCAGGTTTATAAATGATTGACTATCTTAATTTTTATACTGACCACGACTTTAATTTGTACCAAGTTAGCAAATTAGCAACTTGTTTCAGTTGTCAAAAATACTAGCAAACTGTATCCATATTGCTTTTGGTGTCAGAGTATACCTTTGTGCATCTGAAAATATTTTAATACTCAAGTGTTCTCAGAGGAGAAAAAAAATCTGCTTTCTCATTAGGTTACTGAAATACTTTAATGCATACTATGATTTTTGTCATAAGTGTGAATTTTAATGTAGAGGAGAATGCAATGTGCTAAGTGATATGCCAGTGCTTTATTACATTCATTTATGAAAAAAATCATTCTTGATAACATGAATGCATGAAAACCTGTTTTGTAAAATAAACTGCTTGTGGGGGGGATTGCCTTTACAAATATTTCACTATTTACCATAGAAGTGATACTGAAAAAATGTATTCCCAAGACTCTTAAGGTATTACCAGTTTTTATATCTAACTCCCTGGTATATCAAGGGAGCATACCTCTGGAAAAAAATAATTTGGTTGGTGAGAACATCTTACTTCCCTAACTAGGTAGGGGATTCAACTCAGTGGAGACTGTCACAGACAATGTTTTGCACTACTTTGTTAATAATAGACTGGGGTGGGAGTTATGCTAGAAAAAATGTAGAAAAGCTGAAAGCAAGAAATATATATTTCACTCTAAAGGAAGATTCTTTAAAAATTCAATCTCATTGAAGCTGATTTTTAAAGTATTTTTATTTTAGAGATATGTTGTTAAATACTATTTCTTATAATAGAACTATTTTGATCTGTTTATACACTATGCTTGAAAGAATGTCAATTAAATTCCCTTTCTACAGAAAGGCTTTGACCTCAATATGCTCTATTTAGCGCATCATGTTTAAAAAAATGACATGCTTACATCCACCACCACTGTTTGTTGCTAAAACATAATACTCCATGAAGTTGACGTTACTACAGAAAGTTTGATGAGATAATTTGTTGGAAATAACTTTCAATTATACCTTATGTGAGATTTATGTTCTGTGCTGATGTCTATTCAGATGTCTATAAGCCTGATATTCTACAACAGATGTATCTAGTGAATAGTAACCATTAACAGATGACTATTTTTTGTTTCATTGTATCAAATTTCAGATGTTTATTTAGTTCAATGGCAATGTGGACAACACATTCACTGCATTAAATACAAAAGAAAATCTTTTCCACGTATAATCAGTACTCCTTTATTTTCGGTGGTTGAGAAAAGATGGGGGATTGTGTGCATATTCTTATAAATGACACTTGACTTGGAAAAATACAGATTTTGTTTGAACAAACAAGGCTTCTAAAACCTTGACTGTTGTATAAAAATCAGTACCTTTGGAGGGGTGAGCATCTAATAAAACTGATAGAGGAGTAAGAACTAGCTTAAGGCATGAAAGTGATATTCAAGGAAATATCTCCTACTACATTTTAGAAATTACCACAATCACAGGCTGAAAACACTATGAGTAGTAAAACTATTTCTTTCCCCCTCTCACGTAGGTACAATTTTGTCCTGACTGCTGCCTAACTTGCCTTAGGTTTTGGGAGATTTGTGATGTAAATATTTCAAGATATAAGAAATTGAATGTCACTCTAACACCTATTTGGACTGCTAAATATCGTAGATATTGTGAACTACTAAATATATCCCTCACTATATTTTAGTGAGTAAATTCACTGAAAGTCATTCATATTCATAATCCAAATTATTATTGCTATTGTGATAATTCATAAGAAATGCATATTTGTGCTTATTTTAACTTTTTTCACCTATTAAAAAGAACATAGTACTTCTTGTTTATTTTGGTACTATTCCAGACTCAATCTGGAATCCTTACAGAACCTATCAGTTTGTTTTTGAAACTGCCATGCGCTAGGATAATCTGAGTTGGGAGATTCTTTACATTGTTTTGCGATATATTTGAGTACCTACTATATGATCCTGTCACAGGCAATGGTCAAACCAATGACAGTATATTTAAGTCCAATCTGGAGCTGAAGTATAGTGAGAGCCAAATTAGATATGTTTCTGAAAGTATCTTTGATAGGATTTTTATTCTGCATCTAAAAGTGAAGAAATTCAGTAGTAAGCTCTTTTATCCAGGGACCACAGGAGTTTTTTTCCACTGTAATCTCAATAGCTAAAGGTCTCCTATGCTGAAAGTAGCCTCAATTTATATTGTCTTATTCAAAGGCTGTAATTTCAGTTTATAAACTTGTTAAATGGGCCTAAACGTTTATGATGTTTTTGAGTTTGCACTTAGCATTTAAAGCAAATTATAAGGTAGTTGATGCTTCAGAAAACAAAGAAAGCCACCCTTATACTTCTTGAAAGTATAATGAAATTAATACCTGTTTAAATTTTGGGTCTTTAAATGTCTAGTGTGACTGTGTATACAGATGCCTATTATTTGGTTTGATTAGAGTATCTAGAGTCAGCCTTTTCTAATTGCTCAGTCAAGTATGAATTAAAACCACATAAAAAAATAGCATAATGAATTCTTACAATAGTGTCATTCCTTTGAATTATAATTCTCTTTCCTGGGATGATTGGTGTAACTCACTGAAAGAATAAAACATAAAACATAACCCCTCCCCTCTTTTGGCAAAAATGTTACCCTTATACTACCTCTGTGTCTACATTTATACAATAGCAATTTGTATAGTAGCAGCCATGTAAAACTTATTCCAGCTGAATCAGATTTAAGGAAAATCAAGGAAAATCTCTCATTAGATGGAATACTATGCAAATAAAAACTATTAAGTGTCCAAAGTAGTCACAATGTAAAAACTAACACTATTGAAGGGTTTGCTGGAATTTAATGATTTAATGATTCCATCTGTGCTTTTCTCCATGGGGAGGGAATCTGAGTTAATTGCTGCACTAGAAAAAAAAAATTTTCCCTGGGGCCACAGGGTTTTATTAATATTAATCCTTTCTAATTTCTAATTTTTTATTATTTTCTGTTTGTGAGTTATATGCAATGCAATCCATGTTTTTAGAATTAAATTGTCAATATTAATTGTAATAATAACATCAACACATAAGATTTTCACGAACCAACTGTAAGGTTTTGCTTCATGAGGCCCCAGGCTCAAAACTAGCCTGAGTTAAATACAACTCACATGGCAGTCAATGTGTTAAGAACAACAAAAAAAGAGTAATTGATCTCAAATGAGTTTCAATTTATTGTGATCTTCCTTCACATTCTACACTTAAGAAAACATCCTAAAACCCAAAAAAGTGTTCTATTATATGCACAAACAGTATTTTTGTAAAGACAAGTTTTTAAAATTTTTTTTGTGCCTTCAAATGTTACTAAAAATTATTACTCCACTTTTTGAAAAGTAACCAAATGACACTGCTGTTCTGATTTAGTCAGTTAAGTGTTATTGTATTAAGCAGAAAGCTTTGTTTCAAGAAAAAGAGAAATGGTTTAAGTAGTTGTGCCAAAGCTTTTTCAGTATGTAACAAAATTAAAATTGTGATGTAATTCTCCCCACCGTGTTAGATTCTTCAACGTTCTTTCCAAAGAGAAAAGCAGTGACCAACCTAAGTCAATGAGTAAACCTGAAAATCACCTTATTTTCTTAGGAGGAATGCATTAAAGGAGATCCTGAGACTTGGCTGAGTGTTGTTTCTCGTACTAGTGAGAAAAACTGATAATACAGGCTCAGTTTCCCTTTCTAGTCAAAGACAAGCTTCAAAATGGCTTGTGTAAACTTTAGGGATTTTATTTTGCCAGAGTTCAAATGGTGACAGGTTTGGAGGAAATGCTAATTTCATAGAGAAAAGGAGCACACCTGGCCCCAACCACTCTTAATTGTCCTTTGCATTACTGGAGACATCTGAGACAACAGTCAGCCTTATTATAAACAGCTGGACCACATGCCAGGGGAAGGAAATGCCAATATTTGTCCCAAGTTCAGAGATCACTGTTTAATAAAGCTATTAGAGAACTGAAACCTTGTAACTGCATTCCCTAAAAACATTTTTCTTTTACACAGTAGTGATTACAACAATTCCAACTCAAAATCTGTGCTTGACTTGTAATACTGCAACCATGGAAAACAATTCATTAGTGTCAAGAACTAATAAACGTACAAAACTTTTACAAAGGTATAAGTATTTCCTGTTACAAAGGGAGAAGTAAGTTTGTGATTTTTGTCATCTTTGTTATTTATTATAATAGGGGAAGTAGCTAACACTAATTTCTGACCAACTTTACACAATAAATAGTATGCCTACCTCTTACCTTTGTCCTGGAACTCTTACAAACCTCAGTTACCATTAACACAGAAACCTAGCAAACCACAGTAGGGTCTTTGAAATACATGGGAAACGACCCAAAAAGTCAAATACTATACACATTTGAAGAAGCAGTTTTTAAATAGACTACTGTGGTGTTTCATTTTATTTGTTAGAAGTTACTGAACATAACATTTAAAATTTCCCCCTACGATGTATGTGAAAAAACTTCAGAACTAAGAAAAACTTTTTGTTTTTTGATCACAAAACACTTGGCAATTTAACCAACAGTGAAACATTGACTTTTGTGGGGTAGGGTGCCAGGTATTCACCATCCTTTCTTGGGCACTATGATACTAATACAAAGATTGCAAATGTACTTGATCTCCCGTGACTATGACAACAGTCCTGACAAGCAGGTGAGAAATCTTTCCCCCAAAAATAGATCGATTGATTCTCTATGGTATACTATAGTTACAATGTTGCTATTCAGTGTACTTACATAGGGCAATTGTAAAAATATTGTGTTTTGAGTTGTACTACTTAAAACAGTACCTTACAAGAAGCCATTTCTCTGGTCTTCACAGAATGGGTGCAAAATAATTGTTCTTGAGAACAGTGGCAAGACACACTCTCTCAACAGCAGCTGGCTGCACCTGCACTAATGTTGCAAATAATAAGTTATAAAATGAATTTTTTCCAGATAAATGATAGAATTCTTAATTTAATAACACAGTGGTAAACTCCTGTTAAAGGCATTTAAGTTACAACCTTTGATAAATGTAGCTATCATTTAATCTTACCAGTTTCTCTGTTTTTCTGTGTTGAATTTGAAAAGACCCATCAGAAAACAATTCTTCAGGTTCCATGAATAATTCTAAAAGCAGAAAGATAAGTTATCATGACTCCACATGGTAACCACATGACAAAGTTTAATTTTTAGCAATTTAAGAATGCTACTAAAGAGTAATGCCCCCCCATTCCTACCCCAAAATGGTGAGGCTCCACTTTGAAGTGGCTAAAATGAAGACTACAGAAGCATATCAGTAAAGTGACACGAGATTCACTTTCAAAACGGCATAGGGTATAGTGTAATATTTGAGAACTGTATTGGATGACACTAATTATATTTTTAATTACATCCTACATTAAAGAAAATGGCATACATTAAAACTATAATTTATCCTTTAATTTAAAATCCAATATATGTCAATTTAAATAAAAGACAACTTTAGAAAAATTTCAAACTTACTTGGATCAGGAGCATTACTTTCAAAATAAATTGGTTACTGGCATTATAAACAGACATAAATCATTACAAAGAAACTTGGTGAAAAAGAAATATTTGGAATTCTGTTGCATAAACACAGCCAATATCAGCAACGTATTTATTTAGAATCTTTTTCCCTATGTAATCTAATTTACAGAAAAAAAATGTATATATTTTTTAAGAGACGGGGTCTTCCTATATTGCCCAGGCTGGTCTCAAACTCCTGCCTTAGCCCCTCCTGTGTAGCCTGGACTACAGGCATGCACCACCGTGCCCAGCTGAGAAAGTAATTTTTAATCCCATTTAAATAGTTTCTGTTTTTAAAAAGAAACTGTAGTTAAAAATGGTATTTAGGGAATGGGTTCAACCACTTTAATAAATGCTTTCAACCTCTCCTCAAGTCCATTTCCACCAATAACATGACTATGAAGTTAACATTATTTTGGTATTATAAAAGAACTCAAATGATAGGAAAATAAATGAGACATCTAGATTTGCCTAACTTGAGGAAAGGTCTGAGTATTACCAGTCGAAACAAATTGTTTCTCACAGAAAGACAAATGCCAGATGATTTTATGTATGTGTGGAATCTAAGAAGAGTGATCTCATAGAAGTAGAGAGAATGGTGGTTACCAGAAGCTGGGAAGGGGAGGGGAGAAAGGAAGAGGAGGACAGGTTGGTCAACGGGTATAAAGTTAGTTAGATAAGAAGAATAAGTTCTGATGTTCTATTACATGGTGGGGTGACTACAGCTAATAATATATTGTATAATTCAAGATTGCTAGAAAAGAGGATCTTGGAAGTTATCACCACAAAGAAATGATATAGGTTTGAGGTGATGGATATGCTAACTAATCTGATTTGATCATTAAACAATGAACACATGTACTGAGACATCACACTGTACCCCATAAACATGTACAATTATGTGTCAATTATTAAAAAAAGAAGCTATTTCTGATGATACCATTAAAATTGAAATTTTGGCTGGGCTTGGTGGCTCAAATCTGTAATCCTAGCACTTTGGAAGGCCAAGGCAGGGGGATCACCTGAGGCTAGGAGTTAGAGACCAGCCTAAGTAAAAGTGAGACTCTACCTATACAAAAAATAAAAAAATTAGCCAGGCACCCAGGAGTTTGAGGTTGCAGTCAGCTATGATGATGTTATTGCATTCTAGTCTGGGCAACAGAGTGAGACTCCATGTCAAACAAACAAAACAAAAACCAAAAACCCTGGAATTTTCTTCTTTTTGATTGAATTTCAACTAAAATATAATCTTCTATAAAAAAATTATCTAGACCCTTGGTTTAGTTCACTGAATATTATTCAAAATTTTCAAAAACACATTTTATCCCCAAGATTTGTCTATATGCCTTCTGTTTGATTTTATACCTTCACTGACTTCAATCAATACATTAAACCATACCTCAAAATCTTAATGTCTTGATTCCTTTCAACCACAATGATTCCTAGCCATTTTTTTCTCATTTCTTTCCCCAGTTTTTATCTTTACAATTCTGCTTTTAAGTTTTTATGTTAAATTCTTTAAGACACATTTTAATTTTACTAAATTTTACTTACTGCTCAGTAATTTGGTCTCTAGTTGTTAAAGAGACACAATGCAAAGTAGAAAAATTCATTTTTAGGATGGAGTAAGATACTCAAGATATATATTCCTTAGAAAACAAAAAACTATTATAAATCAAACTATTTTGGTCATTAGAAAAATTTATCAAGAGTCGTGACAAACCATTGCTCACCTAACCTTTAAGTTGAGAAGTCACTAAAAATAAACCAAGTTCTTTTTATCTGTCACCACTTTAAGATCAATGATTTTTTTTCAACATGACTATTTCACTTTGGGACAGAATAGAGAAGCAGTAGTAATTTTAGTTCATCTACTATCACGATAGCATGACAGGTGTAAATTCAAAGCTGGATTCCAGATTTTCAATTCTGTGCAACTTACCTGCTGGGAAGTGCTAAACATTTCTTTTTAACCTTCTTTGGTAGAATTAAATCATATGTTCCAAAGTAGTGAGCCATTCTCTATTAATGTTTAACATCCATTATATCTTGATCCAACTTAGGCACTTTGGGAAGAGGATAAGATCTACCAAGTCTAGGTTCAACATTCTAAAAAGATTTAAGGCCCGTGATACAAAAACAAAACATTTGGAGGAAATGTTTTAATTCTAATTTAGGATGGCTACTTATAGATGATTGAGTAAGGGCTTTTAGGGTCTATGTTAAGGCTAATACTGTATGTTATTTTACATATGTAGATTTATATGTTTATTAGGAATATTGTTTTCATGATAACTGATCACTAATCACTTTGCTAACTTAATACTGTTGGATCTGAATTCAGCAAGTAGTTTAAAAACCTAGGAAAGAGCTCACTATACTTCTGTTTAAAAAGGTGGGGGGAGTATAGGTGTATCTCTTCAATAGCACAAAGACAACATTCTAAAAAATCACTTGTATCTAGTACTAAGGATTGTACTGAGTTATTTTTTTTAAAAAAATCAGTGTATTTATGATCAAAACTATATACTTACACTAACAAAAAGACCTATGGGTAGTGAATTCAACTATACAAAATATTGGAAATGGATTATAACACAAAAGTACTTCCCAAACAGCAGAATTTTCTGTTAAAAAAAAGCTGATCATTTGGATTTGTACTGGTAAATGAAACAAGCCTCTTTTTTAAACAAATTAATAGAATGCTTTTTCCCCTCCAACAATTCACATAAATTCATGGGACTCAAAAAACCAAGAAGTGTATTGGGTCTATGTTGGTTGGTGTTTTCACAAACTGGAAAGCATTAATGAAACTTTTTTTTAGATGTTCTGTAAGATTAGCATTTACCATAAGAGGGCAAACCCTTTTTAAACATTTGATGATCAATGATGCCAAAATCTTGTGAAATGTTTGTTTCCTTTGACAAGGTCTTTGAACAGGATCTGCATTACCTTGAAAATGTATGCTCAGTACCAGGTAAAATAATACTGCAATCTTTTCTAATTAACTTATAGCCTATTAATTTCTAAATCTATATCAGAACAAATAACTACCGAAGTATATCCTCCTACCACAATTCATTTCAACCTACAAGGTGAATTTTTTGATAACATAATTTGATTTAAAAGGACTAGTTAACTATTCCATGTCTCCTGTTTTGACATCACCAGGCACAGTCTAATTCCAATAATTCCATCACTGACCTTTCTAACTCAATCCACATTTGTTATAAAAACAATTATCATTCTGAGTTTTGCAAGCTCCACATCAGCATAAGGTGCAATTGGCGTGAAAGCTACGTGATAAATGCCTGAGGGAAAGAGTGCCTCATGTCACTCAAAGATGACCCCTTCCTGCTGATTAAGAAGCAACAATGACAGGCTCTCATCAAGTTCATCACTTAACTGGAAAGGTGTACAAAAGGCGTAAGGATTGCACATTCCACCAATAATTTTTTTCATGTGAAGGTATTCATTTAATTTAACTTTCTATAACAGCATAAAGAAAAGTAACAAACATTTCTGAAGTTTATATAAAGTATCCCAGTGTTATCCATTTGTGTTTGCCTAAGAATGTGTACTAGTTCATTAAGACTGCAAAAGCACACCCCACATCCTATCCACTTTAAAATTACTAAAATAATACTGAGGAAAGAATTAAAGTACCAGACTCTTGAATATTCATGTTTAAAAACACCAATTATTACTGCAAATTTTAGAACATAGAAACTGAATTTTTTTTCAACAGCATGCATAAAAGTAAAACTCACAATATTTAAGCCTAGTTTACCTTCCCAGACTGTGACCTCTTCTTTTTTTATATAGTTAACCCCTGTCAAACACACCACCTGGTTTATAGCAGATGTTCGAGAAATACTGAATTCAAAACAATGATTAATGTCACATTTGACTTTTATGATATTTTTCTGACCATCCTGGAATTAATAAAATGACACAGAAAATGTATACACTTGAACCACTTTATTCTGTATAGTGAAATTAAAAATTAACCCAGAAGACTAACTTCAAAAAGTTCCTTTCTAAAAAACCACCAGTAAACACTACACAGGGAAAAGCTGAATCTTAACTGCTCAGAAATCTTTTGGGCTTTATTTATTATAATAAGGGTTTCTACAGACTTTTAATTAACAATTCCATAGAACTATGATATCTGGCTGAGTACAATGAAGAACAGGATTACTCAGCCTTGTCTTCAACTACAATTTTGAAAAGTTTCCAACTGAAAAACTAGGACTCAGACTATAAAATAAATTTTATTTATTTGGAATTTCTTCTTCCTATACCTCTATGACAGATGTAAGGCAACAATTATGTTTCCTAAAATAAAAGAAATAATACTGGAAAAGAGGTTTTTCATTGCAAGTTTAAATTCATACTTACTGGTATTGTTAACTAGGTCCAGAACATAGTAACCCATGTTTGCTACATTGGACTTACTGAAAACTGCGACAATACTTTCTTGAAGGTAGAAAACTCAATGGCATTTGAGTGTTTCACACTTCATACCATTACGGCTTGTAGAAGCAAGCAGATAGAAGTCAATTATGAAATATTAACATTAAGTGCAACTAAACAAATATTTCTTATGAACTGATACAGAAAACTTTTTTTAACAGTGCAAAATCCTAACTCATGATGTTGATTACATTAATTACTTTATAGAATTACTGCCAACTTAAGCAATTACTGTCTTGTCTTTTGCTTAAATGATTCATTATAACCAAAAGAAGAGGTAAGCATTAGAAAGGAAATAATATTAATTATCATATAATATGACAGGCTAACTTAATTCTATCATGACAAAGATATCTGGTGTTTTTTCCATTTTACATGTCGGAAAACCCAAACTCAGAAAAGAATTTGCTTTGTAACTTAGCCAAGGATTTGAAACTGCGCCTGATGTCAAAACCTAAGTTTATATTAGTTTACTAAGCAAGCATGATCCCAGATGCCTTTACAAACGAAGTAAAGTAGTACTCCTTGGAATAAAAATGTTCTTATTCATCACCCAGGAAGTATTTTATTCCTGATTGAGTATTTTTAAACTACCCTTAGTTTCTGCTATGTCATGTTCTCTCTGATTCTTTGGCAGATTAATAATAAAAAGGGATTTGCATAATGTCAAATTTGAAGGCAAAATAGAAACAATATTTCTTATAGTGTGTGTAAAAAATTACTTATTTAAAAATGTCTATATTAATGTAGCAGTTTTCAATTTACATTATAAGCCCAGTAATATAACTGAGCATTTGTATCTTGTTAAAAACATAAAAGTGAAGTGCACTTCTTCAGCAGATTAATTGCTGTAAAGTCTTCGCTTTAGTTACATAAAAACTAAATGGAAGTTTTAATGTTTCCTTTCCACTTGTATCACAACGTAACTTATTCCCACTAGTGAAGCAACATCGATTTCAAAAGTGGTTATTATCCATATCCTTTCTTTTAGTTTTAATATAAACTGCTATTAGGAAAAAACTACAAATTGAAACATTATTACTCCGTAAATTCATACTGCACATTATGATTTTAAATAATCTCAAATCTATTACTTAGATGCCACTTGTAATCTTAATATTTAATAAAACTTATTATGCAGAATATTTTCACTTATATAATATTGGTCACATGGAGCAATAATGCACCTTATACATGAACTACTAAAATAAAACAGATCAAGGGACTGAATTGTCAGACTTTGCATATTCATTGCATTTAAAAACCAAAGGAATATTAATTATTGTAAACCTTAGAAATGTTTATTTTAGAAACACAAAACTAAAATGCATATTTCAGCCCAACATCCTATAGAGAAGAAATAGGGAGCTACATGTTTATAGGTACACATTTGTATGGATATCCTTGCCATGATTCTAAGACCTAGAACACCTAAAATAAAGGGATTACATTTTGATTTAAAAAAAATTTAAATTAATTTTTTACATGTACAATGGATAAATAATACCACTTTCAGAACAAAAAAATTAAAGATTAATGAAGCTAGTATATACCAAACAAACTATTTTTACTCAAGTCAAATTTTACACACTGGAAAAAGTCAGAGGCTGATACTACAGTTTTGCAGAAGTTCTTTTAAAAGTGCTTTTAAAATTCAGCAAGGCTGCCAAGTCTGTCAATAAATAAATAAAAATTTGTCAATAAACTATGAAGTCCATAATAAATGACAATACAAGTTGCACAGGTTTAGTAAGTTGATCCATACTTTTTAGCACCATCATGAAAACTCTGTGACTGATCGACACATCATTTCCAGTGTTACCAATAAGGCCTCAGTGTGTACTCCAGGATATACTTTCAAATTCTCAGGCAGTTCCTTAAGAACATTTGGGAGCTTCTGCAATGTCTTTATATTTCTAGCATAAAGATCCAATAACCAGTCAGTATGAGCACTGGTGGTTTCTTTATAACTTTTACAAGCCATAAGTAGTTCATTTAGATGAGTTAACCCTTTGAAAGCTAAGATGAACTCTGAAGATAAATCAAAAATTGAACAAAAATTTAGGAGCATCCTACTAAGTAAAAATGAACCAAATTCAAGTTGCTGGTGATGAAAATGTTTCTCTGCCTGTGCATGAAAGTTTTCCACTGTATCTTCTATTTTTGTAATAGCAAATAGTTCTTCCTTGATTTGAGGTGATACCACATAATCCAAGGGCAATTCCCCCTTAGAGGTCCTCTGTTGTAAAAGCACTGGGCCTGTGAAAAAGAAAATGCAAAATGTTAAGAATAAAACATTTTTATTTTGGCACCTTAACAGCTGTTTTCTTCTCTCTTTTTTCCCAAAGCATCCTTTTACCTCTGTTTACAATCATATTCTTTATGAATTCATGTTGACATAAGTAGCTGGCTATACGTATTGACTAATACAGGTACACTTAAAAAACAAAAAACAAAATTATACTCAACTGCGCCTAATAAGGTTTGCCTAAAAGTACATGCCTTAGTTTAATAAATTATATAACTATACATTTAAAAAAGCATTTATAAATCTTGATCAATTGTCATCTTAAAATAAGAATTTCAGTGTTTTCAGAAGAAATTCACAAAATATATTCATCTTAAATTCTGTGTGAGCATCTTAAAAGTATCTCACAATATCACCAAGTGGAAAAAGTAATGCCCCTTTCCATTGCTAAGTGATTCTGGCAGTGCAAAGACTACAAAACCTTGTATAGACAGAAATACATTTTCCATTTTACCCTTGCTATGTTCAATTTTTAGTACAGGTAACTGATTCACAAAAGTTACATGTTAATTCTACTGAATAATTCTCAGATCTCATCCATCTATCCTAGCTAAACCTACCTAACTACTCAGAAAGTACTAAAGATAAGAGTTTAAACCCTAGGTACTAAAGAATGATGTGGGAGGGGCAAAACAACAACTCAGTATTTGGTCACAAAGCCAAATATAGAGGTACTTTGTGTCTTCGTCAGTCAAGTCTTATAACTATTTATGCATTTGGCCATAAAAATGTTACAGAGGATATAAAGGTTTTAGTGCTAGCAGACATAATTAGGTCTTACCATTATAACATAGATCATTTTGTCAGAGAAAGAGAACAGAATATAACTGCTAAAACTCCTAATGATGATTCTGATCAGACATATATAGTGGCCTAGATATAAAATGTATTTAATATAAAAGATCAACCATTGACAAGACAAGATTAGTGTGTAATTTATGGAAAAAAGAATTCTAAATCAAAATTAGGGTTCCTTTCCACTGTGTTGACATCTGAAAAAAATGAAATATACTCCAAGTTACTCCTATTAAAAAATAAAATAAAATTATAGACACAAGGCACCAAAAGTAAATAAAAGTTTTAGAGATGTAAATGAATTCTTAAAATTACTACTCTCAAGACTGAGTGACTCACAATGAAGAGATAATGCAGTTACTAAGATGACAGTGTCAAACCATTTGACAAGTCCATACCCAGAATATGACAAAGGCAAAAACAAGTCTGTACAATTGCCAAGGGACCTTGATAAAATACAAATACAAGTAGATTTCCTCTTCTAGGATGAGAAACACACTCATTTCCTATTCTCCACTAAGGGCCCTAGCAAAATTCATATTGGGTGGTATAATGCCGTACTCTACTGAAGAGCTGAAATTAATACAACAATGGCTCTTACATCATTTATAGAACATTTGAAGCAAAACCAAATATTGGCTTAAATGTCAGATACATGGTTGAGTAGAAAAATAAAACACTTAGGAGGTAGAACTTATGGTTTGGGTAAGCATATAATACTAAAAAATAAGGTAGAAGAACTGAAGAATATATTGACTAAGAAATGGTATCAGTAAAACAGACACACTAAGGCCTTTAGGGGGCAGGAGAAGACTGTATATAACCAAATGTCTTAAACCACCATGCTAGACAGTCTTTCTTAGATGAATATATAGTAAAAAGACATCTGAAGAAAATATGCTTCTTATTTTTCTGCAGAATCAAATGCTTTAATTACAAGATAAGATTAGGTTAAATTCCAAGTTCAAATCAATACAAATAAAAGTAACAAATAATTCCTATAAATCTTTGTTTCTATATTAAAAGCTAGTCATTAGTTTTCTTTTTAAAACACATATCAGTTTTGAGCATTTTGATGTAAAATTGATATTACTCAGTTCAGATATAAGAAGAATGTCACTGAAAAGGAGGGGGCTTGCTGAAAGCAAAGATCAAAAATTAGCAGAAAAAGCAGATGAATATTTCAGTTCAAGTTATTTCCTTCACAAAACCCCTGCCGCAACAGTTATTACCATTTGAAAATCCTCCTACTTTAACTTAATTGACTACAAAATGTGAATGAAGAAAAATATTCGGGATATCCTTTTTATAGTCTGTAAAGAAATGACCCATAAAAGATTGAGTTAGTAGCTATATACAGGAAATGAAACAAGAATGAAAAAAATTCAAGTAATCACAATTGAACATTTACATCCATTTATCAATAAGCTTTCAGAAACGATTGGTTCACAAAGACATTACCCACTTGAAGTAAAAGGATTAATATTTAAAAATAACACACCCAATTCAAAATACACTCTTATACACAAATGTAAACAGGCTTAATAAATATATATATATATTATAAAAAGGCTTTTATCTCCAACAAAAAAAAGGTGCTTATATTCTGAGAGACTTTTTATCCTTACTTTTCCATGGATATGAAGTAAAGGCATCTTTTCTTACAGATTTTAAATATAAAATGCTATCTATCTCTGAGGGATTCATCAAAAAATTGGATAATTTATCAAAACCCGTTTAGCATAAATGCACTCACCCCCATGCTGTAGTAGCAGCTTGCCAATTTCTACATGTCCGTTTGACAGTGCATCATGCAAAGGAGTCACCCCGTCCACTTGAGTGAGCAGATCTACCTCTGGACAACGTTGCAAAATTTCCTGGACACACACTGTGTTGCCATAGTTACAGGCTTCATGCAAAGGCGTCCAGCCAGCATTGTCTAAATTAGAAATCAAGGCAAGTTTTAAAACAGCAGAAGTAGGACTTTTGATAGTAAAGTACTGATGTTCTACTTCTCTCATCAGTGTGACTTTCTAGGTACTTCATATACAAAAAGAATGCTTTGATTAAAATGCCAAGGGTGTAATCATATTTCTACTTTTAAGAAAATAAAAACAATTTTAATATATTAATGTTAGGATATTATCAAAACATGGACATCAAAAATGTTCCTGTACCATTAGCTATAAATCAATATATGATGAATTTCTTGGCTTTGCAAATGGCAATATTTTAAAGATATCTTAGGTAAATTTACTTAAATAATTTTTCTTAATGTGACATAAAACTATTTAATATCACAAGTATTAAGACACTGGATTAGACCATAAAGATTTAAAACTTACCTTTAACATTGATGTCTATTCCTGGCAAAGAGAGAAGAAGAATCAATTTCTCCACTTGGTTATTTATGCAAGCTCTATGCAGGGCTGTTTCTCCTGCCATAAAAAATTAATAGATTATTCCAGAGAAGACAAGATATCAACTAAAGAAAATAATCAAAGGGCATGAACTAGGAGATCTGGCCCCATGCCATGAAATTATTTATTGAGTTTTCCTTTTGACAGGTTTAAACATCTCTTGCATTAAAAAAGGGGGGAGGGGAAGGAACCCCACCATTCCATAGCGCTTCTGTTCTGTTCTATCAGCAATTCAGCAATGAAATTCTACGGCAAAAGGTTTAACACAGGCATTGTCTCCCCCTAGTTCATGGTTTAAAGCTTCAATCCTGCTATAAAACCCCCAAATGATCAGAGAACACCGAAAATACTCGGTTTTGCAGCAATAAAAGTTTAGAGTGCAATTGCCCTCTCTTAAATGTATTCATGAACCTACGTTAAATGTATGGCTCTTTTTTATACAGCATTTATAGCTTAATTCAAATGAATGTTTCTGGCTAAGCACGAGTGCCTCTACACACTCAAGTATAATTCAGAACTTCAAATCCATTAACAGATGGTTTGCTGCTTCTCAATAGGCTGTCTGGCTTGGCTACAGCAGCAGAGTGAGAGAGAGAAATGGAAGAATCTTAATATAAACACATACACACACACACACACACATGCATGGCAAAAAAATCCCTAGTACCATTTAAAGCTGAACAAGAGTAACAAATAGAATGGCAAGGTTTTTTACTGGGAGGGATGCAATTAGTGACTGCTGGCTAAAGTTGTCTATATACATCTCTGTATAAACCAAGATTAATAAGATACAAATGATAATTTAAGGGGAATTTTTTTTAAAAAGCATAAGTGATTGCTTAGGAAACAAAATGGAATACTGAATCAAATTTGTTCTTGCTATAAAATACTAAGTAGTACATTTTGATAGTGTTCAGTTTTACAGATCATCTCTCTATAACTTCTACCAAAACATTTCTTTTACATGCATAAAAAATCTTTTGAAGTTTTACTCTTATTATTTCTCAATTTTCTTCCTTGCTCCCAGTTCTTTCTGCTGTTCACCTAAAGTCATCCATATACATTTTACTTTTTGAAACTATTAAACAAAGAGAAAGGATACTGATTTGTGAAATTAATATCTGAGTTTTCATCTAATACATTTTTCATATTTTGAGTTAAATGGCAGTTACTTTAAATTTGTGGTATGCAATTATGAACTTATGTTGGAAGATTATAAGGGCTTCACTATCACTATTTCCATGAGTGTCATAATGTTATTATCTGTATTAAAAACATGATATAACTCAAATGAAAGACACTCAGTAATTTATTTTGGCCAGGTGTAGACTTTTGGAAGACAACTTAAATTTGTGAGTTAAGAGGTGTCTAAGTAAAAGAAGTGCCAGAGGGAATTATTACAACACTGTTCTTGTTATTCCACCCTTTAGGTACTTAGGTTCCAGTATAGTTAGAACCAAAAGCCAAACACATTTCATAGTCTGGGCTCAATGCCTGGAAGAAAGGAGCCCATATGCTTAACACAGCTATGTAACATAGCCTACTCCTCACTCTTTGTTCACAAAATGTCTAGGACTGAAAGATGAAGACTGAATTATACTTTCAAATCAGAAGACACTGATCCTAAGCAGCACAGGTTGAGGTGGAATAGAAAAGTAAGGCGGGCAAGTCTGGAATGAGCTCAATGAGAGCTACACTGTGTTTCATATCTGGAAAGGCAGGGGCAGAAAAGAAAGGGAGGAATGCTCTATTATACTGGGTATTAAACAATCACTTTCTTTATATAAATGACAGTTCAAGAAAATAGTATGCTATCCAAGAAGGTATTTCCTGGACCTAGTCCAATATTTAAGTTCAAGTATTCATCAGGGCAAATGTGTGAAACTTGCAAGTATTGACTACGACCATGAAAAGTTCTTAGCATAAATTAATTTAGATACTTGGAATACCTTTCAGATTAGTCTTGTGAAAATTCATCTTTGTAACTAAAGAGGGGCAATTCTCCTTGGAACATGACAACTCTCCTTCTGACTTCTTTTTCAATTTTTTTAAAGATGAGGAACATTTAGTAAGGTTCAGGTCTCTGAAAGGAAAAGTAAGAAATAATGAAAGCTTGTTTTTCAGCAAGGCGTGCCAGCATACATTAGACAGTGAGTTTTTTTAAGTTTAGCCTCTTTTTAATTTAAACCCCTTTACTCATTCAATCTTTACTGCTTTCTAATTTTAAAATTTAACTGTACAGAAACAAATTCTAGTGTACCAATTTTCATCTTATTAGCCACACTCCCAACTGCCCACTAAGTTTATCAATATAGAATGTTGGGGAAAGAGAAAAACACCATGTAAATCATATTTGGCAGAGAGAATAAAGTAGAAAGCTAAGATCAGAATGCAGGCCTCTGCTCCCTATTCTTATTTTCATATTCTGATCCTATTCTCTTCTTCCTCTCAGAGAACATTTCATGCTTTCTGAGTTTTATATAGCAAACTTTAGAGGAGGTTTACTCATTTTCGGAAAGTTATTACAAGTTAGAGTGTCTCACATAAATCCCATCTATATTATGGAAAATGAGTAATTCAAATCATAAGGTAAAAACTGTATACAACAATAATTTGCTGAACAGTTTCAATTCTTTTGGGAAGTACTTAATACAAAGAAAGCATGTACCTTGAATTACATAAAGAGAAAATGTTGATCATGTGTAACTATAAATCTAAAACTGAGTTTTTTCCTAATCAATATAATTCAGACAGTACCATAGATAACCACAAAGTTTAAGAATTATGTTGGGGAAAAAAAGCTATACTCCAAAACAAAGCCCAGTTGAAATATCAGCATCACTTACGTTAACTCTGGTAGCCCTTCGACTTGTTTCTGTTTAGCACCATTCAGCATTAGTAAAGCTCTCTGAGATTCAAAACAAGGCCGCTGTCCTATTTTCTTTGGTATCTGCATCTTTCCAGCCCCAAGCACACCAGTTTTCCCCAAAGCTGGCAAATAGGAATATACCTGTTGCAAAATAATATTATATTATTTTCACAACTACAAAGAGAGCAATAAAAACAAATTACTTGATTCATTTCACCATTAAATATGGTTATATTTTCTTGATTTCATCACTATGGTTGCCACATTATTTTGTTTGAACATGATTAAATATTAAAAAAGCTAGTTCCATGTCATTAAATGCCATGAAGAAGAAAAATACTTTCTTGAAAATAATTATTTTTTCTAATTCGATTTTGATGCTCATTTAGGAAAGTTCTTTTGATTAGCTGTATGCCCAATTTGTTATGATGCATTTGTATATTTTTTATATGTATGATTTATATACAATTGGTATTTTTGTGATTGCCATTTGATAATGCCTTTCTTCACCAGAAAATAAGCCTGGAATAAACAGAATAAGGAGTGATAATGTCCTTAAAGATAAGGACAGTATACTAAGATAAATTCTTAGTATACTGTGGCCAATATTTGTCCCAATATTTGGAAAGAAAACCCCTTCTTGAAAGAGTCCATGTTTAAGAGGAAATTATTAGAAATATCCTGAATATTGGTACGTATAGAATTTGCTCAATCTGACCAATAAACAAACGTATTTCTCATTTGTTGAAGAAACTGCTAGAGATATTAGATATTACTTATATCTAAAGATACTCAAGATAAAACTGGAAAACCTGGGATCAAATGCAGTATAAATGTATATAATGTTTTGCTTTTTATTTTATTCTTTACAATTTTTTTAGAGATAGAGTCTCATTGTTACCCAGGCTGGAATGCAATGGCCTGATCATAGCTCATTGTAACCTCATACTCCTGGGCTCAGGTGATCCTCCTGCCTCAGCCTCTGGAGTAGCTAGGCCTACAAGTGTGCACCACCATGCCCAGCTAATGTTTTAATTATTATGTAGAGATGGAGTCTTGCTATGTTGCCTAGGCTGGTCTTCAATTCCTGGCCTCAAGTGGTCCTCCTACCTTGGCTCCCAAAGTACTGGGATTACATGAGTTACCATGATCAGTCAATATATTGCTTTTTAAATACCATGCAAAAAATTTTTGGATTGAGCTCTTTCCAAAATAATAATCTTACGTATTATGGCAAGTGACTAGAAAACAAAGATCCTTATATTATTTTTCTGTTATCAAACCTTAATTACTCTCAAAGGTAATTAAAATTTCTATTCACTGATTTCATTACTTTTTTTTCCTTAAGAGAAGGGCTTTCACTATGTCGCCCAGGCTGGAGTGCAAGGTCTATTCACAGGTATGATCATAGCACACTGCAGCCTCAAACTCCTGGGCTCAAGTGATCCTCACATGTCAGCCTCCCAAGCAGCTGAGACTATAGGCACGTACCGCTGCACTGAACTTTAATAACTCTATTTTTGAGGTAGACTAATACCAGCTCTTATATAGATTTGAAAGATTTATGAATTAATATTTTAAGTCCACTATTAGAAATAACTAAGAATATTTTAAAATTGAATTTAAGAACTTCTTGAAAATTAAAAGAACTAGAATAGGGTGGTACTTACCATCTTCTGAAGGGAAAGTGGTTCAGAAGAAACACTGCTGGAGCTCTGTAAACACAACTTTTTAAAGACTGCCTCTGCAACAAACATCTGAAGCCAGGAGGAGGAAAAGGAGCAAATGAAAATCTCTAATTCTTGTGAAGAAAAGTCTGTAAAACAAGTAAATACAGTTATTGCTACATCCTATAAAACTTTTTTCTACAGGTTGTTTCCTCAATGGATTTTATTCAGTCAAATGATGGTTCCTATACCAGTAAGATTCACCCACATGATTTTAACCACAAAAATTAGGTAATATGCCTATTCACTGCCTTTCAACAAATTTTTAATGATACATGCCCTCACATTTGAAAAACAATCATTCATTTTGATTATTTCAAATACAAGTCTTGAAGTTAGATATATACAGAATAGATAACATATGAATACATATATAGACATGGGATTTTATTTATCACTATAGTTTCCAATTAACATTAAAGATCTCTTCCCACAATAGGGTTGCTCCTTTGGAAAACCAGTTTTTAAATGAGCACACATGTATTTAATTTGTAATGATCAGTCTTGAGCTGACAGGAAGAAAGCACACTGCTTCCCCTGACAACACACATGAATCCTATCATTGCAGAAAAGGAGGAAAGGCACAAGGTAAAGAAAAACATAAAACAAGAGTGTATATAAAGATTTCCTTAGCAGTTTGCATCTACTGTACTATGAGGGCGGGAGTCGGGGATTATTCTAAATGATGAAACAAAAACCACACAAGAGCCTCAACTCTTTTATCCAGAAATCTCAAGTGCTCCAATAAGATGAACATACATAAATATACACTTGAATTGAAAGTGATTAAAGGACTAGACCATTTCCCATGTAATCTATTTATTGTTATAAATTCTCCATTAATACTGTGTATAAGTAACAGAGTGGACAGTACAACGAAATGATAATTAAAGAATAAAAAATTCCAACCCACAGGATACTTTCTTACCTCAGAGTTTTGGTAAATGTTGTCTTCTGACAAAAATACTCTGCCCTGACTTTGCTAAACTCCTACTTCAGGTTCTGCATTCCATGATCACTTAATATAAAGTACGTACACTGATCTCAACACCTAGATTTTCTTGTTTGGAGCACTTATCATTTTTAAATGATGTATTTACATTAACTTAACAGTCTGCCTCTCCCACTGAAAGCTCCAAAAAACCCAAGGACTATGTTTTGGTTCCCTCCTCCACTGTATATAAAAGTGTTTAGCGCAATGACTAGTAGAATGCCAATAAAAATTTGTTGAATAAATGAAAAAAACAGAAACATTTTTTTTTTTTTTTTTTGATACAGTTTCTAACAATGTTTCCCGGGCTAGAGTGCCGTGGCGTCAGCCTAGCTCACAGCAACCTCAGACACCTGGGCTCAAGCAATCCTTCTGCCTCAGCCTCCCGAGTAGCTGGGACTACAAGCATGTGCCACCATGCCCGGCTAAGTTTTTCTATATATCTTTAGTTGGCCAATTAATTT
>CAUYRT010042673.1:0-117903 GCA_963574885.1 Lepilemur ruficaudatus | reverse complement strand
GCATTCTTTCATATGCTTTTTATTTTACCATCATCTATCAAAAGGAAAGCTATTTTTAAAAGCAGAGTTTCTAAACCTATGTTCCTTATCATAGGAGTTACTCAAAAACAAAGGCAATGGTCAAATAAGTTTGGTTAATGAAATATATCTATATCTACCTCTGCAAGATTTACAGTGCAATAAGGGGATTAAAGATTGTGTAAAATTTGTAGCTCTAAAAAGATTAGCCAGGCATGACGGCACCTGCCTGTAGTCCCAGCTACTTGGGAGGCTGAGGCAGGAGATCACTTGAGCCCAGAAGTCTGAGATTGCAGTGAGCTATGATGATCCCACTGGACTCCAGCCTGGGCAATAGAACAAGATTCTGTCTCAAAAAAACCAAAATCAAAACAACAACAACAAAAAAAAAACTGTAGTTGAACTTACAATTTTCAGACTTTATGATGGCTTTATTGGAATATTAAATGCATTTTCAATTTACAGTATTTTTGACTTACAATGGGTTTATTGGGATGTGTGCCCATCGTGCATCAAGGAGCATTTGTACTTAACTCTGCCATTGTAGCATTAAAGTGATCACCAACAATGAATCAACAAATGTGCATGGCTGTGTTTCAGTAAAACTTTATTTACAGAAAAGGTGGTAAGCTGGCTTTGGCCTACTGGCCAGAGTTTGCTGGCCCCTGCCCTGACTGAAAATTATCTACACTGTGCTGTCAATGTGGTAGCCACTAGCCACACATGGCCATTAAAATTTAAATCAAGTTTGATAGCTCCTCAACCAAACTAGTTACGTTTCAAGTGATTAGTAATCACATGTAGTTAGCAACTACTGTAATAGCACAGAAAAACATCCTCACTTCTCACTAACCCTTTATTAAAAAACGTGGGTTTTTTTAAACACAGCGATCATTTTGCTTCACGCTGTTTTTAAATTTAAGTTCCTGGTAATAAAGGCGGAAAAGTATCCAAAAGGAAGTAATATTAAGGCCAAATGAATATTCTCAGTTGGAACAAAATACTTTCCGGTAGGTTTATAATTTAAATTTAAGTAGAAGAACTAGACCGTTAAGCTGGAGGAGGGACACTGGAGTAACTTAGCAAGTCAGGAACTTCCCTACTGAAAGCAGAGCAGAGTCAATCTCTAAGGGATAACAATCGTGTTCCAACTCACACAGTAAGCTTTGGTTTTTATCTGCCAATGAATTATTCTTCTTAAACATGCTCTTAAATTATACAATTAAGGTTGTTCTCATACTGAAAGATTTAGAAGAAAACAGTCATCCAAACAGAAGCAGAATGAGCAACAGCTCCTACCTTTCATGGTTCACCTAGCATAGCACGCCAAATGGGAAAAGCAGAAGAGATCTCCACGAACGGGAAATTCATCAGTGCTTCAGGCTATAAGCTACGCAGCCTCCAATTAGAGTTCAGTTTTGCTATAAAAGCCTCAAATTTAGAACATATTAATATAATCTCAATTCAGAGGATTCTAACTCCACACCCAATACTGAGAAAATACTCACAGTTCCAACATTTACATTACCTGTGCAAAACTGTAGTAAGCTCTTTTCCATTCACCTGCAAATAACCTGCAGTTAAGTTGGCAGAACTTACCTGGAGAGCAAGGAGTACACGAATATGTATGTACATACGTGTGTGTATGTGTGCAAATGCACATAGGTAACCTTCCTCCAAGAAGGTATATTTGCCTTGACCTAAGAGCCTTCTAGGAATTTATTCTAAGAAAATAAACAGCAGAAAACAAAATATATGTTCCTAGACATGAAAGGTTCAAAACAACCTCAATGTCCAATAATAAGTAAGGAGTTAAATAAGTCAGAGAAATATATACAATAGAATCTATGCAGTTCTCTAAACGGGGCTATAGCCACATATCTGTTGATCTTCAGATAGAATTCCAGCTAAGAGAGAAAAAACTAGGTTGACAATATCTCTGATGTGTGATTCCATTTTTAAAAAATGGCTACATATATACACACACATATATATGTATATACACAGTTATTGTACTGTTATTGAATGAGAAAAGCTAAATATACATAAACTATATGCTTCTTTCTACTTGTCCCATAAGATAGTTCTTAGAGTTAGCCAAATTTTTCACTGTAGTTCTCTGGGTAGTGGAAGTCTACCCAGAAAACTTTATTTTTCTTTTTATTTGTTTGTTTATTTATTTATTTATTTATTTTTGAGATAGAGTCTTGCTCTGTTGTCTGGGCTGGAGTGCCGTGGTGTCTATTTTTTCAACTTTAAATGGATTGGGTAATTTTTAAAAGGGAATAAATTAGGTTTAAAACTATTACATTGCCAGAAGATCTAAATTATTCTCAGAACAAAGCTTGATGGCTACAATCCCATTAATCAGGTGAACTACATCAAAGATGCTGTCTTAGATACATTTTGGAAGTCATTCCAAATAAAACACGTCCAGGTCTACATAAGTTTCCTTACACAGCAACAACAGTGCTTCAAAACTTGAACACAGAGTAAACCTCACTGATGGAGGAACTTGACAGGCTTTGATACAATAATTTTTCTCTTACAATATCCTGGCTCCATTGTCACAGCAAAGCAGATGTTATCTCGGCCTAATGACTGCCATCATTGTCGACATTAAACATTTTTCATGATATACCCTGTGATATACCATGTAATTGCTGATTTTCTTCACTTAGAAAGCCATCAGTGATAAGTTGAGAGTCATCAGGCTCCCTGGCAGGTTGTGCATGCCTGTCTCTCTGATTAGGGGGCTTTCGAGAGTATTGTTAGCACTAAAGGTGGACAAAGCCTTCTGAGCTCACCCTCCCCAAAAGCTGGATTCCACAGACACGGAATATCTACAAATGAAGCCATTGAATAAAAATGATCTGCTAGGTAGCCACCGCAGAACAAAGGAATACCACCCATCTCTGCTTTGTGAAAAGCTTAAACAAAAGTATGATTAGATTATATGAAGAGTCGTACGGTACGTTAAGTTTAAGGTTCTGACTGATTCAACCAATTATTTCAAGACCATTAGTAACAAATATGCAGCACGTTCAATTAAACATAAAATGCTAAAGGAATATTTAGTTTATTGGTTGAGTATTTTTAAAATCATGGTTTACTGTGCACTATGGAAGAATAAAGTTACCCGTTAATTTGCTCATCAGGATATGGCAACTGATGGAAACCGTGCTAACCTAAGACCTAAGTTTCAGCAAAACTCACCAAAAACGTTCTCGTTTCTCCAGTCCTCCACCACCCAATCCTTGAACCCATCCGAGCCAGGCATTCACCTCCACGGTGCCCCACACAGCTTCCGACAAGGTCATCCATGACCTTCACCTTGCTAGATCCAGTAATTATTCCTCAGATTTCATCTCGCTGGACCCATAAGCAGCATTCAATATAGTGGTTCCTTCCCTTCTTCTTGAAAGACTTTGTTCTAACTGGTTTCCAAACCACCAATCTCTCATTTCTCTGTCTACTCAATGGCTGTACTTTCCTGATCTCCTCTGTGGGCTCTAATCTCCCAGACCTTTAAATAACAAATTCTTAACATCTCTTTGTTATCTCTAATCCATCCTGGTGGCCTTATTCAGTCTCCTAGATTTAAAAACGCTACATCAGCCAGGTATTTCTCTCCATCCTAGACCTCTCCCCTGAACTCCCAGACACATATGTTCAACTGCCCTGGGGATGTCTAAGTGCTACCTTAGCCCTCAAATGTCTGGAAAGGATTCCTGAGTTCCCCACCACACCTGTTCCTCCTATGGTCTTCCTCATCTTAGAAATGGCGACTTGATCCTTCCAAGTGCTCAGATTCACACGCATGGAGTTGTATCCTTCTTTTATCCCACATTCAATATCAGCAAACCCTGCCAGCTTTACTGCCAAAATACTGTATGCCCAGAATCCCACGACCTCCCATCACCAATACTGATCCTGCCCTGGCCCAACCTTCCCCATCTCTTACTTGGATTAGTGCCCCAGCTCTGTCTGGCTCCTGCTTCCACCTCCCTTTAGCCTGTACCTACTCCAGCAGCCAGATACCCATTTAAAGGTAAACTGGATCATGTCACTCTTCTAGGATTCCAGCAATGACTCCCATTTCACTCAGAATAAAAGTCAAGTCCTAGCAATGACCTGCATGGCTAGAGGACAGAGTCCCGGCTATTTCTCTGGCTCCCTCTGCCACTCTCTTTGTCATCTGTTCCACTCTAGCCATATGCTGCTTAAATACAATAGGAGGCATTAGCCTTGGGCCTTTGCACTTGCTGACCACCTCTGCCTGAAACACGATGCCTCCAGACACAGGATGATGATATAATTTTACCCTCCAAACCAGGGCACTCTGGGGAATGAAAAGGGGCACTCCTAAAATTACACCAGGAACAGGTGCAAACTGAGATGGTCACAGGCAAAGTGGGATGTGCAGTCTCCTACAAAGACAGCCTCCTGGCTGCCTCCCTGCAAGTCTGCTCAGAGATCACCACATTAGAGAGCATTTCCCTAACCACAAGACACAGCCATCTCTTCCCTGCCGGCCAGCCAAGTTCCCAAATCCTGCGTGCATCACTTAATGACATTTATTACTGACCTGTAAGAAAAAATACTTTATGATAGTCTTGCTGCCTTAAAATGTAAGTATCTTTGATAGATTAAAACTATTATTGAACTTGCCTAAAAATAAATGAGGGAAAACTTGCTCAAGCAACATTTCTAGTATATAGCATTCTTACTACCTTCATAAAGACATGTTGATACACAAGTTTAGTTATAAAGTAAGCTTAGTAAGTAGGTAAACATTACCAGGAATTTATTATCAGGGTAGTAGGAAAAATATAAATTTTCTAACAAATATTTTAGTAACATTTAGCGTTCTGGTTAAATTATGGGACCCACATTTTCTGCAATAAAAATCACAAAACAATGCAAACATTTCTCAACATAGCTTTTCAAAGTGTTCTCTCCATACCCAAAGAAAGCCCTCATCATATCATCCATGAAAACATCCCCTTCATCTCGAAGCAACAAGTCAGGGCAGTATGTCTGTGCCTATGTGAGTGTTCACATGCTGACATACTGTAAACATATTTTAGACAGCTAACCAGGGAGCCACCTGTCAGCAAAGATCAAACTGGAAAACTGGGCTTCTGTCAAAGAAAAACTGAAAATGAACAGTAACTGTGACTTACTATGAGAATTTACTGTCAGACAAAGGCTTTTGTAAGTGCAGAGAGCAGGAGTCAAACCCCATCAGGTGTCCCGGAGCCTGTTCTCCTACCCATTGTGCATCCTTCCTCACCCTTCCGCCTGACAACTGTCCAGTTCTTTGTCACGAGAACAACAATGAAACAAAATAGTCAACTTGTGTGTGGTCCAAGAATGCTCACGGTCATTCTACCTGTCACTACAAAGTACTGTGCAGAATTCATTGAATGTTTAAGGTCTAACTTTTACAGATTCAATCACATCAATGAGACCCTACAGTATTCTGTGTCCTGATTCCCACCTCCTGCCCACAAATCAGCCAGTGCTAGAGGATGTTTACTGGTTCGCTCCCCGTATCTATTTCTGTCTTCTTCCGTGTTTTTCCCTGTATTACAGGGACTGGAAGGCTTAAAGCCACGTTCCTCAGACTCTGAGTTGTTATCAGGATTCTGAATCGATTCTGTCAACAAGAGAGGAGACAGAGCTATTCCTTTTCCTACAGGGGATGGATTCCACATTCTACCATCTTGTCCCAGCTTCCCAGGTGCAGGGAAGTGGGACATTGGCCATGACTCCTGAAGTCTCCTAGGTAGCAGCAGTGGGACTCTTAGTTCATAAAGTCTCACTAAATCCTGCAATTTCATATTACCACGGATAATATTTTAAGAGATCATATACATTTAGCGTAAGATTCATGGTTAGGATGATAGCCTTGTGGGTAATTTTGAAATTTTTTAATTTGTCAGATCTGATCATTGTTCTAACTCATCGAGTAGCTGGAGAAGAGCTGGAGCCAGCACCCGCGTCCAGCAACGCCTTATCATCACAGCTTCTGCTCACACTTTTGTTACCCTCAGTTCACCGTTTTGATTGGTGAAAATCAGATTTTTACCCATGGACCATACATTCTGAGAAACTAGAGGGAGACAGACAAAACATAAAGTATTTTACAAGAGCCAAAAACAAACATACCTGATTTAAAAATGGGCAAAGGATTGAACAGACATTTCTTCAAAGAAGATATGCAAATGACCAAAAAGCACGTGCAAAGATGTTCAATGTCACTAATCAATAGGAAAATGCAAATCAAAACCCCAATGAGATATTACTCTCGAATGCATCAGGATGGCAACTATAAAAAACCAAAACCAAAGAAAAAAAAAACCCCACAAAAACAGAAAAAGACAAGCGTTGGCAAGAATGTGAAGGAATGAGAAACCTTGTCCACCACTGGTAGAAGCGCAAAATTGTGCAGCTGCTGAGGAAAACAGTCTGGCAGCTCCTCAAAAAGTGAAACACAAAATTACCATACGACCTAGCAACTCCACTTCCGGGTACATATCCCCCAATGATTAAAAGCAGGGTCCTGTTCACAGCAGCACTATTCACAACAGCCACGAGTTAGAAGACACTCAAGTGTCCACTGATGGACGAACAGACCAGTGTGGTATATCCATGCAATGGAGTATTACCCAGCCCCTGAAAGGAGGGACATTCTGTCACATGCTACAACACAGATGAGCCTTGAAGACATTGTGCTAAGTGAAATGAGTCATTCCTAAAAATTTGTATTTGTATACTGTGTCATTCCACGCAAATGAGGTACCCAGAGTCGTCAATTTCATGGAGAGAGGAAGTAGAATGGCAGCCGGGGCGGGAGGGAGGAGGGGATAGGGAGTTGCTGTTTAAGGGGGACAGAGGTTTGCTTTGGGAAGACGAAGAGTTCTGTGGACAGATGGTAGTGATGGCTACACAACAATACAAATGCACTTAACACCACTGACCTGTAGGCCACGGTTTACAAACACACACACACACACACACACACAGTATTTCCAGTGATGAAAAGTTCTACAGAGAAAAAAAAGACAAGCCCGGCAGGGAGTGCTGGGGAGCCTGGAACAAACGCTTTAGCAGAGGGGAGGTTTCCTCATCCCTCCAGGGCACGTGAGAAGTAGAGCCCGGGAGACAAGGCGTGACCTGGGATGCTGGGCTACTTGTAGGCAACCACACGAAAAAGGAGAGGAGGCACAGCGGTGAATCCTGGAGCTCTCAGGGTGGGGCGCTGCCAACGGTGCCCCGGACACTCCCAGAACTACGGGATAAAGGGTCTTGGTGTTCACAGTAGGATGCAAGTGTAATAACCTCTGTACTGTATCTCCTCTCTTAAAAAATGTAACCAGCCTTGTCATCTCCTAGCATTGGCATTTAAATCTCCTGCCTGGAAGGGTGGCTATGGGTTCCTGTCAGTCAGGAGGCCTTTGTTAGATGTCCTGACAAATGGAGTCTCATTGTTCAGCTCACATTTTCATATCAAACCACTTCACAGGTCACACAGAGAAGCTCCCCCTATCCCCCCATCTTATCAGTGGCTTTAGGCCATGATGGGGTGGGTACATGTCTATAAAACACTCAGAGAACCATGCTGTTCAATTCTCCAAGAGATGGTGGCATTGGGATGTCAGAGAATTAAGTGCATATGTAGCCTATTAATACATAAATGCAAACAACTCTTTAACACTTGAGTATTAGCTGTATTTTAAGGTCTGTCCTAGAAAGAAAATCCTACAAGTCTCCTTAGTAACCTAGAGTTAACCATCACCACTCAATGTAAATTCTACTAGATCTCATTCATACTTCATATTTAATGACTGACGCCAAACCAGATTAAAACTATCCGATTTTAAATGTACCATTCTAGGAGACTAAAATAAAGTATTATCATGGGGCAACAGTCTAAGCTTACTATTTTGATATTTAACGACAAGGCCTTCTGACATCCGTTCATAAATACAAGCAGAAAATAAACACAGAGTCATTTTGCAATTGTTCTTAGCAAAACATGAACTCTGATTATCAATCCCAGTATAAACAAATAAAGAGTTCAATATAGTTATAGCAAATGCAACTTTTGAAAACTACTTACATCCAAAGAATCCTCCTTCAGTAGGATAAGGGCCATGTTCTGTGATACCAGTCGGCAGGAATACCCTAGAGTATGGGAAGACACAACACACGTGACTTTATCGTTCCCCCCGTGTGCTCAGTTTTCAGTTGTTATTTAAGCTCACCCTCCCTTCTTATACCTATTGTACCTTATTCCCACCGTAAGCCCATTGGTTCATAGAGAGGAATGGGGGTAGGAAGAGTAAATTGATTTAGATTCCTGCAGACGGCTTGAATAGAACTGGTTGGGAATGTCTTTATAACTAAAGGCTGAAATAAATACTTGTTAATTTTCTGTGGATTTTTCTTTATCCTTGTTATCCTTGCATAACATTAAGATAAGCCTTAGATTATCTAAAGTAACATCAAACACTTTAGGAAGCATCTAATCATGCTCCTAAATCAGCATAAATGTGCCTGTTGGAATATCAAAATCCCTCCTTTCCTTGTAAAAACATCTATTGTACATTAACAGAGTCCCTTTTCCTGCCAAAAATTCAAAGTAATGGCCATTTCAAAAATTAAACCTAAGGGGTTTTTTTTGTTTCTTTTTAAAAGGTTTTTTTGTTTGGAACAAAAGTATTCCTAATTCTTATCAATAATTTCCACCTCATTTTTAAAATAAAGTTATCTCTATAGGTTAAGAGAGACTCCCTTCTATTAATATTTAGGTTGGTGCAAAACTAATCGTGGTTTAGGACCGTGAATTTTAAATGCACATTAAACTGATGCATAACATAACCAGATTTATTTAAGAATGTATTGCAACATCAAACGGCAAATTTCAACAGTGCTAAAACTGCAATTACTTTTGCACCAACCTCATACTTTCCCTCCAGGTAGCTCTTTCCTACCGGGGCTTTGACCGCTCACAGACCAAGCCGAGAGCCTCTCCTGACGCCCCCAGGCCAATGCACACGCTGTAGGGAGGAGGCTCTAGCAACTGTGAAGCCCTGCAGTGTCCGCCAGGGCAGTGACCTGTCTTTCCTCCCACCTGTGTCCTCTCGGTGCCCATGTGCTGCTCACCAACCCCCATCTCAATGCTTCTCATTGAGCCCCAGAAAACTGGCCCTCACGACCAGTTTTTGCTCAGCCACTTAAGATAGTGGATCAATAATTATAGAAAAATGAAATAAATCATTAGCAGACAGAATTTCAACCTTCAAGCAAGTATGTGACAATCTCAAGGAAGGGCCTTATCCGATACCG
This sequence comes from Lepilemur ruficaudatus, assembly GCA_963574885.1. NCBI lineage: Eukaryota > Metazoa > Chordata > Mammalia > Primates > Lepilemuridae > Lepilemur > Lepilemur ruficaudatus. The sequence goes on along the minus strand of CAUYRT010042673.1, from coordinate 108,528 downwards.
TTCTTAAAGCAAAGGGAAGCCTGGCTTCTCCTCCCAGAAGCCAAACATCCACCCACAGATGCTGTGCCCAACTGGAACAGGACACAGGCACTTAACTGACGGGCAAGAAACAGAACCGCTGCGTTCGTGTGCTCAGTGCTACTCCGCAAGTTCTCTTTGCGTCTTTAAGAAATCCTAATAACAGGCACAAGATGACGTCAAGACAGACAAAAATTAAGACCCAGAATAACCTTGCTTTTTTTTTTGCAGGGGGGAGGCAATATTTTTGTTTATTTTAGAATGTACAAAGTATATCCTTCACAAATGGTTGTCATCTGGAATATTTTGTAAAACACCTCAGAGCACCAGTTTTGTTTTCTTTTTTCTGTTTTAAGAGACAGAGTCTCTCTCTGTTGCCCAGGCTGGAGTGCAGTGGTGCAATCATAGCTCACTGCAGCCTTGAACTCCTGGACTCAAGCAAGTCTCCTGCCTCCGACTCCCAAGTCACTGGGATTACAGGCATGTGCCACTGCAGCCGGCAGAGCACAAATTTTAAAGCATAAAATTATGGCTTTTAATCCAAATGTTATTTTTTTTAAAAGAAATAACAAAAAAAGATACAGTCCAGGCTTGTTAACTGAAGTTCTCTCAAGGGAATAAGATTATTTCTCTTGTTAAAATCACTACATATTGTTTTTAAGACTAAAACAAAGTGAATAATTTAAAATCATAATACCATATGGGCAAATACTTCTTAAATCTCTGAAAAAATAAAAGGAGAGAGGAAACAAACAATTTTCTATACATTTTCAAACTAGTTCACGTCCGTATTTTAACAATAGTGACGGATAAGAGTGAGACTCTCTCAGAACGCCATTAAAAGCTCTGCCTGGTAAGACTAGAATAATCAAATTCTTTGTTTCCCATTAAAATTTTACAAATGCTTTCTTCCTTCCCATAAGTTCTTAGATTAGGTCCAGAAGGGAGGTCTACGTTTTATTTTCACTTGCAGAGGGGATATTGCAACTTTAATCATTTCCCTCTACCATTGGGCTTATTCTTTCTTCATCCCCAGAGACTTCCAGCAACCTCATGCAATGCAGACTGTTACAAATTTAGTATAACTAATGCAAAAGGATTTACTGGTAGTTTTTTATTTGAACAACAGCTGCAGAAGCAGGCTATAATTTTTAAGCCCTAGCTTGCTGCTTTATATTTTTGAGTTTAAGCAAAATGCCATTTGACAACTGAAGCTACACAAAGACATTATGGAAAAACTCTTAAGTCCTTTTTTCTAACCACGGCACAGGGATGAAAATCCAAAACACTACTGACACTTGCATGAATTTAAATACACAAAACTAAAGGCTTCTGAGAAGAAACAGGTTAAGGGCTTTTTTGTTGTTTTTCTTTAATTTGGATATCGAGGGGAGGTTTTGCTTAGAGAATTGTCACACAGAGCATGTGCACCAGACAGCCCACGGAAGTTCAACCCAGTTAATTGTGACTTAGCTAACGTAGCAAATTAAACTGTGTCAATCCAAGTTTGGTGTGCTTGATTTCTAATGTTTTTGGATAAAATGAGGTCAACTCTTGGAGGAGAGCCAGGTACGGAACGTCAATCCACACTTGCAAATCGAGGTGCAGTTCTTTAATCTCGCAGTCTAACAAGACGGCCATAAAACGACCGAGAGGAGAACCGCTGGGATTTCACTTTTTATTACGGCTGAAGTTAACAGCACACTACAAAAGGGTTTAGTCTTTCCACTACCTGAGTATAATCAACATTCAAAGTAAGCAAAATATTACATAGTTTATGGTACTTAGAGCAGGACTTGATTTAATCAAGACAATAAAGTATTACTTCACACTAGAAAATATCACCAAACCAAACCTCTAAGCTCTCTCAACCAGTGTCCCTATATCCCTAATTTCTTTTTTTTTTTTTTTGGTTTTAGGTAAGCCCATATTGCCAAAGATATCCAAACTCAGATTTCTCGGGAGACATTTTTGAATGGGTCAGGAGGAACAATTTATCCTAACTTACCACGTATCCTGAGATCACATCAACCAACTACCCATCACTGGGATTTAACATGGTGCCAACCCTCAGAGAGCATGGTGTTGGTTCTAAATATTTTCAAAAGATGGTGTATTGGGTTCCATCAGGTGGATTCCAGAGTCCTTCACCGTCCAGAGGACCCAGGAGCTGAGGACTGGTCCTTAGAATCACCTGCCTGGTCTCTTTTCCCTGCAGACCCTCAGGCCCTTCCCAGGAGCCCTCGTCACACCTGAGAACAGGTTGCCTCAGCCTCCCCTCAAGAGCTTCTCCTGAAAATGGGCCATCCCGACCCATTCTATGCTCAGTCAGTTTTGCTTTAAGTTCTGAAGGGTCAAGTTATAAACCTGTCTCACCCACGAAGCCTTCCCTGGTCTTTTGCAACTCATGTAGTTTTCCTGCTGGGAAGCGAATATCACATGTCACAGCTGAGTGCTCAAATTTTAAGCATTCTCACACCTGTGTGACCTAGGCTAAGTTACTTCATCTCTCTGAGACACAGTTTTATCTTTGAAATAGGATAATACCTTTAAAATTCTCCAAGGGAATTAAATATAAAACATATGCAAAGGACTTAGCACAGTACCTGGCACATGACAGATAACATTTGCTAGTGACTGTTACAAAAGCTGGCCATGCTCAGATCCACACTGCACAACTAGCACTGTCTCCTTTACCTCATTGTGTAATCTGTCTCACAACGAGCGCAAGCCCCGGTTGGGGAATGTGAGTTCCCTAAGCCTACAGAGGAGCACTGGGCATCAGCGCCAGCTCAGGCAATCAAGAAATACACGTACATTTTCTGTGAAAACAGCACCGAGATTGAGAGCATCACCAGCCCCGCTTCTCCTGGGAATGGGGACTTGTCTTCCTTCTAATGAGTGAGGCACCGTGCAGGCAGTAATAGGATGCGCAAGCCTCGTATTTACTTCTTAAAATTAAACTTCGAAGACAATCGTTATCTATCCTGTAACAGCACATTCTATACCTTAAATATACACAATAAAATTTACTCTAAAAAATTTTTAAAAATAAACTTCTCAGATTAAAAGTACCAAGTGACAGGTAACAAAATTCAGGGGCCTGGAGGACTTGGAGTCCCAACTCAGCAATGGTTTAAGATGAAAGCCGTTTCCAACCTCACCACTTTAGAATGGAATACGCACTCATCCCACAGCCATTAGGGAAAACTCACAGACTCTGAAAACCTCACATCTATTGCATAACTATTTAATGGATGTTTTATCCAGTGGTAATAAGGAAATGAGACTATGCTATCCACAAGGGCTACATCTGAAATTTCACTTTAGACTAGCCGATGCCAAATTTTTAAGCTAAAAAAAGAAAACTGCCAACTCCCCAAAACACAGCTAGTTAGCATAAATTCAAGCACAGCGCTGCAGGATTCTGGCAACATGCCAGTTTCAAACTATTAAACCCTATAAGCAAGATGATTGTCTATCTATATAAAACTCACTTACTCATAAGAGACACATATATCTTAGAACTTGATTTGACTAAGTATATTTATTTCCAAGGTATGAATAAAAAGTTACACTTTAAAACTAAATTCTAAAACTCTGAGGTATATTTATTTAAAAAAACAAATGCTAAAGAGAGCCAACACCCCGAAACCCCAAACATAACAATGTCACCAAATCTACAGATGAACTCTTATGGAATGTACCACTCAGAAAATGCTGCCAATTAAAAGTGTAAGGGTCAACAATCGTAAGACATCCCGATTTCAGAGACGTTAAAATGTAAAAACAATGTGCACCTTAGGATCGATGAGATATGGTGCCATTCCCCCAGGTCTCTTAAATCGAATTTCAGAAAATGGTTTTCATGAAAGCTGTGCGACTCTCTTTACATAAATCCTGTACCAGAAGTTACGAGATCTGAGATCTAGCACTAGAGTTTGGTAATTAAATAGAGTATAACTTTGGGAAACTCTGAATTTCTTCCTTGAGCTATTAAGACTGTTCTTATGTAAAGACAAAAAAAAAAAAAAGAGTTTTTGGAAAACACTCCTAGCCTTGCACTCACCAGACACTCTATTAATTTTCTCTCTGTCCCTCCACTCATCTAGAAGTAGAACTGCTAGATACTTCATCTTCCCAATATTTTCTGGATACCCTAAAGCACACATGGAATGGGCTAAAATGTACAGTATCGTGGGAGATGGGCCAATAATGGTTCACATCACCAGTGGCGTGAGGACTACATGACTAGCAAACAGGCTCCAAACCCGCGCTGTATCTGGAGCGTGACCTCATGTAGCTCACAGCTGCTGCCTGTGGTCTAACGCTGAGAAGTCTAATAAAATACACTTTCCTGAGCCTTCTGCATCGCTTGTAGGCTCAACAGATACCCTAAATCAGAAAACGACATTTAATCCCTCAGCATCACCGAGGGTTACAAACGTGAGTTCTAAAGGTGAACTGAAGAAACAATTCAGATATAGCTCTTTCAGAGAACATCAGCTCCCTAGCTGTTAGAAGTGTACTTCGTAACACCAAACGTGTGTTTGAATCTTACTAATACATGAGATACACATGAACACAGAAAGCCTCTAGGAAAAATATAAGGCTTTAGCAAAGTCATCAGCAGGAGGCATCATCTTCTGGTGGTCTTGGGGATTATTTGCGTATTTGCTAAGAAAGATAAATTAAGAAAGAGCTAGTGGATGTGAGTGCTTCTGGCACCAACACTGTTGTCTATTTTCTTTAAAAAAAAAAAAAATCAGCACTCTGGGAGGCCAAGGCAGCAGGATTGCTTGAGGTCAAGAGTTAGAGACCATGCCTGAGCAAGAGCAAGACTCCATCTCTCCTAAAAATAGAAAAAATTAGCCAGGCGTGATGGCTCGTACCTGTACTCCCAGCAACTCAAGAGGCTGAGGCAGGCAGGAGGACCGCTTGAGCCCAGGAGTTTGAGGCTGCAGTGAGCTATGATGATGTCACTGCACTCTAGCTCCAGGGACAGAGAGCAAGACCCTGTCTCCAAAAAAAAAAAAAAAAAGAAAAAATCAAGTTCACCCCAGAGGGCAGGTATTGTTTACAACTGAGGTTATATGAGAGACAGAGCTGATTCAAAAGAGAAGGTTTTGAGGACAGGAACACCATTGGATTAAGTGGAGAATGTTCCAAGAAGATCCCTCTGAAGAGGACTACAGCCACTTAAATTCAGAGGTTCGAGTAGATTTTTCTAAGCCAGAGTACAGACATAGTCATACAGTCTATTTCCATAAAGACATCACAAATCACACAGTCCTTACATATTCATCTTACCCTATATGTGCAAGGTCTTGCTACACCATAATGGTGACCACAGTACTAGATAATTTAAAAAGTATTCCCATTATTTAAAAAAAATGAATAGCTTCAACTCCTTTTCAAACTTAAAACGGGCTCCTTTAACACTAGGAAAGTTATTCTGACTTAAATTCCCTTTCTTTAGTTTTCATCTCTGTAACGAATTAACAAGCAAAGAAGTTGCCAATCAAGATGGGGGAGGGAAAGGTGCAAGGCTCTTAGAAAAACCCATGAATTGGTAAAATTGTTAAAATGATTATAATTATATAAAATAATAATGCATGTTTAAACCTAGTGAAAACATGCTCTCTTAGTCTCTTAGACTAAAATTTTGTAAACTACTCAGCTCCTGAATTCTACACTCCAGGTAAATGTGTTTATTCTTTTCCAGGAGTTATAATAGTTTTAATGTTTTTAACAGGCAGATAATGCTAAGAGCAAATTTATTTAATATGGGTGAACTTTTCTTGGCCTTGTGAATGAAGAGTTCTACAAAACATCACCTGTCAATGCCTTTGAGAAACAGACACATCTACAAGGCATTTCAAAAAGAAATACAAAAACCAGCACCAGGAAATTATTTCAAAAATTGATTACCTATATTAATTGCCGTTTCTTGTTTGTCTCCCGTCAACACCCATATTTTAATTTCTGCCTTCAGCAGAGTCGCTATGGTTTCCGGAACCCCTGCCTGAAGGCGGTCTTCTATGGCTGTGGCTCCCAGTAACAGCAAATTCTGGAGTGAAAAACACCTTCAATTAAAGATTAGCACACACTTACAAGCAGCATTAACGACAAACTTTAACAAAATGAAGGTGATCTAACTGTTCTGAGACAGCTGTCTTACTCCCTCTACATTACACCAGTGTCTACCGAGGATATCTACAAAGATGGCGTTTCCAAAGTACCCACAGTGGTAGACGCAGCCCGCACGTGCAGGCACCTGGTACTCAGCGCTGCCTTCTTGCCGCAGAGGCACGGTGCAATAGAAACCACCTGGCCGCAGGGCAGACGGGCAAGTCACGCCAAGGACACTGTTCCCTCTTACTCCAAAACTGAGAAACATATTATGCCACATTGACCGTAGCAGAAGAACTGATTCTAGATGACAGACTTATCTGCAGAATAGGAGTGAGCGACCTGCGACGCTAAGAGTGAGAGAAGGAACCTCGCAGTATCTTAAAATTAAGGAGCTAGAAAACGTTGCCCCTTTCAGTCCGCTCTCGCTGAGGATGGGCGTGATGTACAGTTCCTCCCAGCTGCCAATGCTATGCCTGCTGGTCCAGAAGATTCCAGAGACTGCACAGACAGCCTGTTCCACCTACTCACCTCCCTGAGTCTCTCCACGACACAGCACCTCCACGCAGTTACCGTGGGAAAGTCCCACTGCCTCTTTAGCAACCACCACTTGCTTGACATCGCGCAGGTACAACACCTATTTAATCACTTTTGTCTGATCCTAAAGCAATTTTGGATATTTCCAAACAGAGCAAACGAACACTTGAATTAAGTTCTATTCCTACCCAAATTCCATTAAAACGACTGACTACAAACAACTGAATATAAAACTCAAACAAAAACTGAGTATCAAAAAGGAAAAGAGAATTTAAAAAATAACAAAGGAATGAAAAAAGCAAACAGGTGATGGCTTCAAAGTAACAGAACTGGAAAACGGATGGCCCAATAGTTGCTGACGTTGAACAGAAAAAACGTAAACCCAGCTCCCAGACTCGAGGGAACCCAATAAATAGAAAGCTACCTAATGCCTTGGGATAAACTGAAAAGAACAGTAACAATAACAAAAATATCAAAGCAGGCAACGTGAGCAGCAATGGCAAAGGTCAAACATTACTAGGATGCGCAGCGTGAGAAGTCTCAGCGTGCAGTGCCTGGGCATCCACGCGGCCCCTGCTTGCTCGAGCAACCCAACAGGGTGAGCTCGTCCCACTCAGCCCCATCTTACGCAAACCCAGAAAGTCACTGATGCTGCTTTGACCTAGTATTTCTTAAAATATTATTAATGCTTAGCTGAGAGTGGCTAGACCCATCAGATAGCCCATAAATACTAAGTGCTTCTTAAAGCAAAGAAACAAATGATTCAGAGCTAATGGTTCATTGAGACACTTACAAGAAAAGAGAACACCACTATACAGCAAAAGGATTCCTGTTCCCAGACTTTGTTCAGTTGGTGGTTACGTCTTTCACTGGGCCTGAAAAGACTAGACCACATGCAGTTACCTTTTCGATGATCTCATAACACTCTTCCAGCCGCTGAGCTCTGTCTTTCAAGATGGTGCTAGCCTCCTGGTAGACTTTCAGCCACTCCTCGTACTCATTCTCCGAGAGATCCGCATAAGCCACGCAGAGAGTCCGCAGGCCTGCAAAACAGCCCCTGGTGAGCGGGGTGGGCGGGACGCCGCACCTCCTTTGGGCCTCGTGTGGCTTCCTCTGATATCAGCACGCTCAAAGAAGTTAAAGAAGCCCCTGCTTTGTAGTCACTTTAATTCTACATTCACGTATCTACAAAGGGAAATTTCAAAACAACTCTCCTGTATGCTAATATAAGCCACTTCTGTAAGTCTGAGAGCACATGAAAAGCCGTGAGGGTGAATGCTCCGCGGCAGAGAGGCCCAGGAGCTGTGCGTGCCCGCGTGCGGGAGGCAGGGAGGGCAGGAGGCCTGTTTCCACACAGTAAACAAAAGCCTAATGCGCCATCCCACGAAAGATCCAGGCTTTCCAGCAGCTACACCCACGCATGTGCGTGTGCACTCACACGTGCACGCGTGCATAGCCATGGGAACACGCTAAGGCGAGAAGGCAGCAGTCAGCACTCGAGCACGGCTCCAGCTATCAGCACACTGGCCAGCAGGAACACCTGCCATTAGTGCTGTTTAAAGCCTTCCAGAAAACTCCCTTCCTGCTCGCTGTGGGTTCATGGACTGTTACTTTCCTAAGTCACAGATGAGCCAGTGTCGTAAGGATAACAAGAGACAGACAGGAGAATAGCCATAGGTTTCTGAGAGAGGGACCCGTAACTGCAAGACGATTCTCCACGGGGTGAGTCAGCCCACCTTCCTCCTCCGCACTGAGGGTGACGGGTCAGCAGGGGCACAGGTGGGTCACCCAGCTGGGAGTAGGCCACGCATCTTGCCCCTGCCCCAGGCTCAGGATGTGCAGGTGGGGGGGGAAGGGACAGGCACTGGAAGGATATGCTCCTACAAAGCAAGCCAACATGCCTGAAAGTACAACTTCAATGGTCAAAAATGACATTTCCAAATTGCACTTACCTTCTGTGGCAAAATATTCCAGATGGCATAATGTCTCCTCCATGTATTTTGAGTCTTTTGAAAGTCTCTCAAAAATTACATTATCCTATAAAATAGGGAAACACTGTGACTGCCAAACCCGTCAGTAAACCCCCAGTCAGCATGCTGCGCGTGGCTTTGTGTCACTGGTGTTTATCTAATGCACGTGAGGATACTCAAGTGGGCAAGCGGGAATACAGCTCTCAGCTGGGCTCGGGCATGAGCTTCAGAAATCAAACTGGGTTCGGATGTGTCCCACAAAACCAGAATCTTAAAAGTCAAACGAAACATGTTGGGAAGAGCCAGAGGTGCCGGAAAAATCACCGGGACACACCAGTGCCTATATTCCTCCCATCTGCCAAACTCATATCCCAAAGTTGAATTGCACTTTTGCACAGAATTGGAAAGGGCAAAATCCACATCCTAAATCACTCGAGGACAACCCTGCTTCCTGCACTAGAGGGGCTCCGACCCCAGGAGGGCACAACCGGCCCCGTTCTGCCAAGTGACGCAGGTGTACCAAGCTCACACCCGTCACTATTTCCATGACTGACAAGCAGGGCTGTAAGCCTGGATACCACAGATAATCTATAAAATAGGTTATAAATTGCATCGTTTTAGAACACTAAAATTTTTTAAAGAGACTTGGTTTGGTTTGGGGGGCAGGTTTAGGGAAAATTAAATCCTATAAAAATGAAACACCCTTTGCAGCGTGTTCAGAGGCGCACTGCTCAGAACTGACAGCCCTCCTCTCCTTCTGCCATGCACGGACCCTTCGTACTTGCCGTGGCTCTTAGAACACGGTGGCAAATAAATTAAGTAAATAAAAAGTTTAAAAAATAGATCATGTGAGAACAAAACCTAGATGATCATAATTTAAGTTGTTGCTACTTTTAAACACAGAATTCTTTTATGGGTCCAGATACCTTTAGAATTCCCATGCATTCCTCATTTTCATAAAGCCCTGGTCATACTGCACTTAAATAGGACCACCTTCTTCCCGTGATTGGTAAAGATTAGTAAGAGTTTCAACCAATCATTGATCCTAGGATAGCTTCATCTGCTTGACAGTCTCATATAATAAGCTTAACAATTCCTTCCCTCAACACGTAAGATCACAGTTGAACAAGATACAGTTTTACAGGTAAGAGTCATAAGCAATAACATCTTGTCTTGGAGGCAACACATGTAGACTTGGTTGCCAGCAGGTAGACAGGACCAGAAAGGGCAGGAACAAGGCAGCCACACATGGTACCCCTGTACCTGCCACACAGCCTTCTGTGATGAATTAAAAACAAATCACAACAATTGACAAGAACAGCTGCTAGAGAACGAATATATATATACAAGAGTAGTTAGAGAAGACCATCACAGGTCAACACAAGTTATTGCATCTTCCCAAGGTCACAGCACGACGGTGGTAAAACTGTAACCAGAATTCATACTCCAGAGATTCTGCACGACACACCGAGCTGCTACTGGCTAAAAGCAAGATTTGCACGGACAGTCTCTGCCCTGCTGCCTTGAGTCACCATCATCTTCAGCGGCCTTTCGCTCCTGAGTCGACCTGACGGCCCACCCGAAAGGGCCTTTCAACTTTGGGCGAAGCATCAGGGAATGATGAGGACAGCGGTTAGGAAAAGCAGCAGATTCAGAAGGCAGCCCCGGCCAAGGGTCATGCAAGACGCCTCGCAGGTACTTACAGCCCCCTTACAGTAGAGTCGGAGTTGTCCCGAAGGAGTTCGAACGATTACTGACATTCTTTTTCTGTCGCTGGGAGAGTCAAAAAAAAAAAAATAGTCATCATTGGTCTGTTTATGGGACGCATGTCCTACCAACTAAACACCGATCAAAACAAAAGGTGGTCTGGCACTTCTAAAACCGGCCACGCTCCACCTGTCCCTACAGTTTCCTCCAAGGAGGACTGAACTGTATGTCTCCTACTCTTTTCATTTGCATCAAATGGACGTAAACAAATGATCTCCTTCCCTGCTATGAAAGTTCACTAGCACAGCTTCCTGCAGTAGGAGAAACAGAAGGGGGGAATTTGAGCACCAGCCACGCACAGCTAACTGACATCTGCCTATGCCCTCTGCAAGTATTAGTCTCTATTTTACAGCTCAAAATGAACGAGTAACTTTGCCCAGTAAGTTCCAAAGTGGGAGATTCGAATCAGATCCACTTAGCTCAAAAGCTTCTCATCGTGTTGCCTTCTAACTGGAGTAGAAAGACATTACAAATTGATAGAACATTCCTAATTCAGCACCAGGGAACTTGTTCTCGCTCCTCTTCTCACCTTAGCATACACATTTCCTCCCACACCTATGTCATGGCCCACCCTCACTCAGGAGCCTTCAGTGACTCCCTATTGCCCATAAAGTCTTCTTACCACTCTCTGCCCGCCTGTGCAGCCTCACCTCATCCCCCATACGCCACCACCAGGCTTCACGCTCACAAGAGATGCACCATTCTCCTTTTCTGTACATTCTGACCCAGGCCTTTGCCAACAATGTTTCCTCCTTCTGGAACACACCCCAGCTAGACCACCCATCTCTGTGGCCTTTCGGTTTGGTGATTATAAACTTGTAAGAACGGGGGTGTTATCTCTGCAGCTCTGGGTAAATTCCCGCATGCTAACCCCCAGGACTCTGCAAATCCAGGTTTGCATTCTCTCTCAACTAGCCAGCAGTCGGGCACTAACCTGTGTTTCACTTTCTCAAAGTGTGAAGCAACTACTTCAAAGGACCACTGTCAAGATTAAGTGGCATCAGGAAAAAGACGAGTCAATTAAAAAGAAACAGAACCACGACTGTGGCCACCAATGACCTTCCTGTTCTTTTTCTCCCCGATGTACTTAATACATCCTCACGTCTCCATCCGTATGTACCTGTTTTTATCTCACTCCCTTTTCTCCCCCTTCCTTGCCTGCCCGCTAACTGCCGGTCCCACAACGCAGTGCACAGTTTCCAACAAGCGATGGGCACAAAAAAGTCTTGAGAGTTGTCCACACATCCCTCTTCTCCATCCACAGAGGCACCATCACCGCTGCCCACATGAGCTAACACTGTCGTCAATGACCCCTCTTCCACTGAATACTTAACCCCAAGGCTTCCTGTCTGACCCAAGTTCAAACTTGCAACCCTAAAACTAAAGCCTGGGGCTGGAAAGTATCTCCTACATGAGGATAAAAAACTGACCTTTATCAAATAGCCTATAAAGCAGACAGAGTAAATAATGTGTGCATCAGTTAACAAAGGTTATGGGAAAAACATCTAATTTTAATCAATAGGAAAAGATGCTTTTGAGATAGCAAAAGCTACAACCTTGCTCTAGCACTGACAGTTCAACGTTAACAAGAGGGCAGAGAACAAAACATTTAGATATAACTAACTGTGAATGCTATAGAGGGACAAAAGAATCCAACCAATGCTCCTAGGTCTTAATTCAGAAAACTGCACCGGGGAGGGATGCTTCCAAACACGCACAGGAGAAATGCCCTGTGTGCACCAAGGCTCTGCTGGGATGAACTGATCTAACCTGCCATCATCTGTCAGTTTCTCGGCTCTCCAGAGGAACGCTCAGATGGAGCAGGAGGAATGACCTCACAGGGCTCAGGAAACGCCAATGAAAATAATGCCCTCATCGCATACCCCAAACTACTCAGACATGTCTGCAGCTGCTGGTGCAAGAACACCAGGTTCTGGAAATCCAGAGGAAAAAGAGGACATTTCTTTTGGGAAAAAAAAGGAAAAGAAAAACGATATAGTTCACTTTTTAAATGAAAGTCACAAATTCCAAAAAGAAGAGGATTCGTAGAGATATGTTATATTTACTGTGTTTAATACTTAAATACTCTATTGAACCATACCATACAACCATGCAAACACCCCGATGAAGTTGTTAAATATATGTAAGTGTTTTATTTCAAGTGTATGAAAGAGAAACATACCTAGAAAATTCCAGGACATTAAGGATTCCAAACGTCTGTTCCTGTCCCATCTAAAGGAAGAAAAACAGGCTCTTATCTGAGGTACAAAGTGTTAAAATCTCAAAGCAATTACCTTCCAATCCTAAACACGTACACACTCCCTCACTCTCTCCTCCCCCGACCTCCTAGTCCTTGCAACTTGTGCTGCTTTCTCCCATCTGGTGGGGTCATAGCTCCCTCTTCTGGTAGAAGCTTCTCATTTTTCTTCAGTTACACGGCTGTGCTAACAGTTGGCTGGTGTAGCCACTTTAAAGAGATGAGGGCAAAGGGTGCACAGTCCATCAGAAGCCATGGGGCCAGTTATGCTTGTGAATTCGGAATTTTACAAATCTTATAAAGCTAGACGCATATTCAAGACTTGAAGTATGGCATATTCAACATCACACACCAGGGATCCCCAACCTATGGTGAGCTGTATAATTATTTCATCATATATTACAACGTAATAATAGAAATAAAGTGCACAGTAAATGTAATGTGCTTGAATAACCCTGAAACCATCCCCCTCCTTCCCCGATCCATGGAAAAACTGTCTTCCATGAAAACGGTCCCTGGTGCCAAAAAGGTTGGGAACAGCTGCCACATACCATACTGTCCCCAGCAGGGGCTGGGTTAACACCCTATTATATAACACATCAATTTTCCACAGCAAAATGCCTGCATATCGCATTCAGTGAGATTCACACAGATCATAAATAGATTCATGCAGGTTCTGATTGGGTTTCGCTGCCAAATGACTGTTCCCCAGACTTAGCAAAAAACTTTTGGAATTCAAAGGCTTCCAGATTTTGGATTTGCACATAAAGGATTATGAATCTGCACCTGGTTTTAGGCAATTAATCAAATGCCCTTTTGAGGGGAGTTCTTTTAAATTAGAATGTCAATATTCACAATTTTTTCCATCTGAAAAATTCCAGTTGGTGCGTATGCCATTTTCAAACATTTTAACCTAATCTGCTCTCTATTTCCTCCACACATCACAGTGGAAAGAATGCAGCCTTCACAGTCCGATAGATGTGAGTCTGAATCCACCATTCATTCCTTATGAATGGTGACAGCACTCAATCCTTAGGGTTGAGAGAAGTAATGAAGCAACATTCAGATTACCAAGTACACGACTGAATGATTGTCATCTTCACACCCACAACTCTCGGCTCACTCTCTCCGTATCCTCAAATATAACTAATGAGGGCCAAGCACAGTGGCTCACGCCTGTAATCCTAGCACTGTGGGAGGCTGATGTGGGAAGACTGTTTGAGGTCATGTATTCAAGACCAGCCTAGGCAATAGTGAGACCCCATCTCTACAAAAAGTAATAAAATTAGCTGGACGTGGTGGCGTACACCTGCAGTCCCAGCTACCTGGGAGGCTGAGGCAGGAGGATCGCTTGAACCCAGGAGTTTGAGGTTGCAGTGAGCTATGAGGATGCCACTGCACTGCAGCCTGGGCGACAAGAGTTAGACCCTGTCTCAGAGAAAGAAACAACAGCAACAAAAAACAGAACTAATGATCCACTTCATCCAGCTTTCATCAGTCTTTATTCACCTCTCTCTGGACCTACCCACTCCCTTTCTCCTCAGCCCGTCCCAACTTTCTGCCGGATCCCTGTTCAGAAAGGCACCCACTGCTACTGCCCCCGCTCAGCACCAGGGCTGAGGCTCCCAGGGCCACCCCTCTGCATCGCGTTACATCAGCCACTTCCATGAGCAGCCAATGGACTCGGCTGTTATGATCAACAGGGACGCTTCGTGTAAATACCTCGTCACCAGTTCGAGACTTTCTGGTTCGATGACACTCCATTATTAATGGTTGAGTAGGATTTTAAAAATTATTGTCATTTACTAATCCTAACTAATCAGGTAGTCTTTTCTGACTTCCAGAACTATGACCTTAAAACTTTAATAGAGTAATGAAGGGTGCCACTGCGGCATCTCACACCAACACAACAATGCCAACAGGCCCTCTAGATTCCTGTATTTATCCGCCCTGAGAGCTGGGCAGAAGCACACATTCACCCTGTCTCTCCCACTTCTGCTTGGCCAGTCCGTGCCCCCGCCCCACCCTCCACTTCCGCAGTGCACAGAAATGCAGCAGCACCCATACAACCAAAAATCCTCCAGTTATGGCTAAAAGTCTCCTCAGACGGAAGGGGAAGATGACTCCATTTATAAAAAGCTTTGTAAGGGAAATTCTATGTTCCATCAGTATTTCATTCTACTTCTAATGATTGCACATTTCCCTAAGCTACATTCCTTCTGTTGATTAAGTAAAAATAAACATGATCTGATCTCTCTACTCTCTAAGAATAAAGAAACTGAAGATGCCAAGAAATGGGTACTTTGTAAAAGGCACAATATTTTGTAGCTTTTGTATATGAGAAAAAACTGACCGTAGCACTACCAAGTCGGGAACAATAACAGGTTATTATACATTTGGAAGTGAACTTCAAATGCATTAAAGAAGTTTAGGGATTTAAGGATGCATGCATAAAGCCCAAAACCGTAATAATCCATGAATCTTCCCCAAATTGAGGGGTGGGGAAAGGTGACAAAAGGCAGTGACTACCCCCAGGCCCTCACCAACCAGACAGGAGTGAAGCACAGGCCTTCCAACTTGTCATCAGGAAAAACTCCAGTGCCTCACCAGTCTCCCCATCATTTCCCTGCTGCTCATCCCAAGGTTCCCTATTTAATCTTATTTTTGATATAAGCTTTTTCCTATCACTAAATTTCTCCCTCTGGACCATAGGAAGGGAAACAGGAAAAAAAAATCAGAAAATACATAAACCCCTTGGCTTCAGTGGAGGGAAAAGCTCATACAGATTAGAGAGATTGAGGGTACAATGAACACTATTCAAGTGATGGGCACAAGAGCCGTGACTCAAGCATTCTAAAAGCTATCCATGTAACAAAAACATGTGTACCCCCCTTAATATTTTGAAATTTAAAAAAGACTAGAGAGAGCTGAAGCTCTGACTCCTTTTTCCCGCAACTGAAGAGACTGAAGTCCAGTGCGATTCTCAAGCACTGAGGCTACCAAGAGACATAAAGCCTGCCCTCAAAGACAGTGCGCCGTGACGTTACTCTCCCAACTACTGTGGAACAAAGAGTAGCCCTGTGACATTCTTTGCTCCAAATAATGTCACATGGAAGACTGTGGGGAAGCACCTTCAAGACGGAAAAATTACCGCAATGCAAAACACCACAAAAAAGCTAATGTAATCACATGACCACCCCAGTTTTTGAACACATCTAAGTTTTCACAGAAAGAAAATTAGGAATTTAGCTACCAATTGTTGACAACAGGCATGCTATTTCAAATACAGAATCTTCAAAAAAGCAGGTGATCTAAAACAGGCACAAGCGGTCACTTACCGCTTCTATGATGACTGAGTAGGGTGTTCTGGCTGTGAAGACAAAGCCCAGCTTTCTGGCGCCTTTCACCAAAGCAGCTTCGTCTGTCAATAAGGAGTCGATGAGACATGGACAAACACATCGTAATGACTAGAATTCTGGTTAGCATCATTTTTCCAACTAACAAAAGCCACTGTGATGAACCTGGCGTTACCTGCACCATAGTAGGGCTCAGGGTACATAAGCACTTACTGTCCCTACCACCAGTCCTGAAGACAGCACTTCCGTTAGACGGGAGGACCAGGCCCAGAGCTAATTCACCAGGACAACAGTGATTTCCTTCCCTGCTATTCTTGGTTGGGGTGAAGTTCTCTCTAATTAACCTAAGTCTCAATTCCCACAGCTTCCTGACTAAAGGTGTCCTCCGAGCAGGGCAATGTTTTAGTTGCACTACGGGGGGATTCCCTGCGCCCGGGCCCAGCTTCGCCAGCAGGAACAAAAAATCCATGGGGTGTGGGGGATGGGCGAAGATGCCAACCCTGTTCTCTATCCTGATAACTCCTGCTGGGACCTGCAAGATGGCCCAGTCCTCCCTCTGCATTTAAAGTGGTTTGAGAGTCAGGAGAGCCCAGCCCCGGCTCTGCACCTGTAGCCACACGCTGCAGGTGCACCGCCTCGACTCCCACCAAGAACCGCGAACTCCCACGTCTGCCCAGAAGGGCGGCGGGCACCTCCGGCCGGAGCGCTCACCTGGGGAGGAGGCCTGGTAGATGATGTTGTCTCCGTCCCTCTCGGGAACCACCGTATGGCACACGGCCAGGAGCGTGAGGAACTCCTGGATGCAAGGGGCTGTGGGCTGCAAACAAGAGGCCGGGTGAGCGGTCAGCCACCGCCAGCGCCAGCGCGCACCGGAGCCCCGCGCGAGCCCCCCTGCCTCACGGCCAGGACGCTGTTACTCCCGGCACGGCAGGGTCCAGGGCCCACCCTCTCCCGCCGGCCCACGGTGTCCCGCACGCCGGGCCGGGTCTCCCACGCACTCGGCGCCCCCGCGAAGCCCATCTCCCCGCGCTCTCGGCACGCGGCGCTGCGCACTGGCCGTGCGGTCGGGAGCGCGCGGGGGAGCTGTCCAGGAGCTTCCAGCACGTTCTGGGAGACCCGGCGCGCGGCCGCCCACACCACGGATCCCCGGGCCGCGCAAACAGACAACGCTCCAGTCTACTGGGAATCACCAAAACACGTGTCCCGGTCTTTCCACCACGCTGTCCTGGCGTTTGTTCTACACCTTGTCTGCCCTTTAACTTTATAACCTCTTAACACCTGTAAGGCAGTGCATCGCTCGCCCATTATTATTAAACAGCAAAAAAAATCAGAATTGCCCTGGATACGTATTTAATCAGTTTCTCGTATCCTCCCTGGGGAAAAAAAAGTCCTATAATTGTTGTTGGGATTACACCACATTTATAACTAGTGGAAAAATGACACCTTAAAACTGTCTTCCCATCTAATAATACAATGTCTTCCTATTTATTAAAAGCTTCTAAATCTTCCAAATATAGGACCTGACATATATCTTATTTTTTATATGCTCAAAAAATATGTGAATGACTTCTGTACATAAAGCACTGTGTGAGGCATTTTATCTACTGATTTTTATATTATGAATAGAATTTTTTTATAGTAGTTTATTGTTGGGCTATAAGCAAACCCATGGATTTTTGTCAATTTATTTAATATCCATTTGTAACTGAGCTCTAACTAGCTCTCTGAGCTGCAGTTGACTCTCCTCAGTGTATCATCCACAAATGGTTAAGTTTTCCCTTTTCCTCCCAGTATGTACCCTTGTTCAGTTCTCACGTGTCTGCCTGGGCTAGCACGTCAAGAATGATGTTCAAAGACAGGGATGATAACGGGGTTATTTTAATGCCAATGTCTTTAATGTGTACCTTTCAAATAGGCAGCTGGCTGTACATCTGAGATAGAGATAGACTCACATTTTCACGTTAAGGAAGCAGCTATGTGTTTGCTATTTTTCATTAAGTTTTCTTCTTTCTTTTATTTTTTTTAGTCCTAAATGGATGACGGCTTCCACAAAAATGTTTTCAGTTTCTTCCATGACCTATTAATGTGACTTAAGAGGAATTTTATGGAAGCAACTTAAAACTGTTCACATGGCTACTTCTTATCAGGCTACATGAAAAGAAAATGCACATTAAATTATAGTTCGCCAAAGTCAAATAAGCAAGCTTAGGGAATTTACAAATGCCCCAAAGCCTACACTGCAAAAATGGTAAGAAAGTTTACCTAAAAGTACTTTGAGAATTGAGCTTCAATTCAAGACTGCCTTCCCCTGCATCTGAGAACTACCCAGTCCTGGACATAACCTTGTCCCACAATGAGATAAAAATAAAGGGTCTTTGACTTCATAGCAAATAAATAAACCTAATAGTAAAATATTTTCTGAGAGTTATAAAGAAGAATTACGCACACATTCACATTGAGTTTCTGTCTAGAGAGTTAGGCCCAGACAAAATCCATAAAGATAAAAACAAAATTCATAAGACAGAATTAATCTATCTTTGATTCTCTTAGGGGAAACAGACAAAATTAATCTGAAGCCCATGGATGTATGTATGCATGTATGTGTACATATACACACATATATACACATGCATACGTGTATCTTCTTAGAAGTTACAGCTTTTAATTGAGATAAAACATAGATGGAATATTTATCATTTTAACCAATTTTAAGTGTACAATTCAGTGGCATTAAACACATTCACAATGCTGTGTACCCCTCACCACTATCTATACCCCAAACCTTTTCATTTTCCCCACAGAAACTCTGTACCCATTAAACAATAACTCCCCATTCTTTCTTCCCTCTACCCACTAGTAACCTCTGTTCTGTTTTCTATCTCTACAAACTTGCCTATTCTAGGTACCTCATATAAATGAAATCCTACAATACTTTTCCTTCAGTTAACAGCTTTTAATATGTACAAAATGCTACATATAGTACCTAGAAATAAATATTTTCTATTTAGTATTGATGAACCTAAAAAATAGCAGAAAATTATGTCTAAAATTGTTTTGCACACCAAATATCAGACACCAAGTATCTAAATAATACAAACACACACACACACAGACATACACACAAAAACAAATTATTTCTTTTTGAAGACTCAAGCTCAAGAGTACTAGGCATACTGATTCAAAAGAAAGCTATCTTCTTCCCTGATGAATCTTTGGAAATTTCTCCTACAAACAGAGTCACTGGTTAGCAATGTAATCAAGGGATCACATGTACTGTCCTCAAAAATTTTCCATGGGTTGACTCTCTAAAAGCCAAATTACATCTTGGCTATCAGCCCACACAAAGCTTAAAACAGTCCTAAAGGACCCAGAACATCAGGAATGATGACCCAGGGAAAAAAACTCTGTAGCAGATGAAGTATTCCCTTGGGAGCAAAGTAAGAGTCTTCTTGGGTCAAATGCTTTAATTATAGTCGATGGTCCCAAGACATAAATTTGGATGGGCACATGGAGCAGCTGCAGCCTGAACACTCCTCACATGCCCCTCCCTCCTCCCCAACCGTAGTTTGGCAAAATGAACAATATAATGATCTAATGGGCCCTGTGTTTAATCTGCTTAAAAAACATCCGCTGGGTACATTTAATCCAAACCCACATCTTCCCAAAGAAAAATATTGGAGCCAATGGTCTTCATTATTTATAGGGGAGCCGGACATTAAATGTCGAAGTAGCCAAGATAAAGAATACCTCAAAGGCCTCAAGGATCCAAGAAAGCTTAAAAAATGGTACACATAGACAAGGAAGCTTTCTCTATAAAAGATAGGAAATAAATTCCCAAGTCAGTGGCCTCATTATGCTTTTACTGAGAGTGTGAGCATGCAGATTATTAAAATACCCTTAAAAGTCCCTGTTTTGATGCTCATGATAATGTCCCCATGTCAGGGCTTCCTCTTCACAAGAGCTACAGCTGCTCCTGCTCTCACTGGCCTTCCCACTGAAATAAAAGGAAATTTGGCAGTGAGGGGGAAAGGAAGGAAGAAGAAAGATCACCAAACAGTGGGATTTCTTCCCAAAATGCTTGCCATTCACCACGGCCACAAAGGAGGAGTCAGGAGGAAGAGATGGGTAACGGGAGACAACAGGAGGGACGTCAGCTGTGCTCACATCTCCACTCAAATGTCAACAGAGACAGGCTCAAGAAGAGCTTGGAGTGGATGGTCAAAACCCTGCAGAGACCCGCCACACACCAATGTGGGGCCAGCTCTGGAGCGAACACCTGTGAAAGCCATAAATTAACTGAGCTAAGTATTGAAAGATTTCAAACACTGGGATCCCAGCAGCACGTGGTGAGTCCTCAGAGGATCTCCTCTCTAAAGGAGGATTTGCCCCACGCCACTGGGTTTCTATGACAGCCCATGTTTAAGTCAGTGTAATACCATTCTGTGTGGGTGGCCACCCTGCCCACATGCCAGCAATTATGATAGCCATGACACCCACCAAGGAGAACAGGATTCCTCTGTCCACACAAAACAAAATCACTTCCTCAGACAGTCACATCTTACCTATCCCGCAAAAGTGTACAATGGCTCTTAATAATTTTACATCTATTTCCCCAACGAACAGGGATCCCTTGAGTGTTTTTCATTCACCTCTTCCCCTAGTACCTAGAGCAAGGTATTTTACAAATTAGGCCCTTAAACTGTTTGCTAAATGAATGGATAAATAAATGATTCTCTTATTTAAATACAGATCCAACAGTTTGCTGCTGTTCCTAACCCAACACCGGAATTTCGTGGTACACCATCCACTGAGCTCATCTCATTCCCTCTGCTATGTGGTCACTGTGGATCTAAGCCAGGAAAGTAAACTCATGAAACCAGACCAGGAGCAGTTCCCTAAGCTGCTTCTACGTCACTCTGCCACCTTCCCCTTTCCCATTCACCATCCCAGACTTGAACAGACATGTTCAGTCTCCCACCTCTGTGATTACCCACAATCTGAATACTATTTGAAAACACTTGTTTCCTTTTTCAGAAAACAAGTCCTCACAGTGCACCTGCTTCTTTGACATTCTTGATTAAAACCGCCATCCTGCAGAGAAGATTTTTTGGAGTTGCCGCTCTTCTGCTTGGAGAACCTCTACCCTAGGAGCTGGCTCTACCTCCAAGATCAAAATCCAAGAAGGAACCTCTTTGGGCATCTCTGTGACAGAGCACGGACTTCAGCAGCATCCTCTGAGTGGTCCTGGACCACTTCACCGGCCTCACTCAGGTACTGAGTCAGAATTGCTGCATCACAGCCCATGGATGTGGGGCCTGACACGCTCACATTTCAGAACTGCTGCTGGGAAGGTTTCAGCACTAACAAACGGTTAATGGTTTTAGCAAAACAAACAGTTTTCTGCATTAACTAAAAACAGGATTTCCTCACTGAAAATTTAGAAAAAGTTTTCAATATACACATCTCTTAACCAAGTTTTAGAAAAATAAAGTTTTAATTTTGCTCACGTTTACCTAACTTCAAATCTAAAACCATTTTTCAGAAAAAACTAATCATATTGGCTCTAATGTATACTGACTAAACTGGCTGTGAAATGCTTTGATCACCTAATAATTTTTTAAGTTGGCATTTTTCAGAGTAGCCTTTAAAATAACAGTGAATTGATGTGATCCTTCAGTTAATCCTGGTTTGCTACAATAGTTGAAGTAGTGTGACGCTGTAGTTAAGAATCTAATAGACTTAGTTTCCAAGCCATATTTCTACATTTATCTGTTGGATAACTCTTGCCCGATTTGGTCTTTCTATGTGACTTCCTTTTTACCTCCCAGGGGTGACTCAAATGTTAAAAGAAATATATATCAACTGTCCAGCACACAGTAAAATGCAATAAATGCTACCTGCTACCATAGTTTACTTTTGTTTCCTGAAGTCTTCCTAAAGCACCCCTGTCAAAGGATATACAATTGGAACTGTTACAGAATTCGGTGGTAAGACTCATCTTGACCTTGGTGTGCTACTTTATAATTTAAATACTATGTATTTAAATTCAGCTTTATACTAATTTATGCACAGTGTTCACCACAAAACATTTGTTTAAGATCACTTCTCTGAAGTACTAATGCCATGAAGTTGAGACTCTTCCCAGGCTCCAAAATTGCAACTTTCAAGGCACCACGCATATGTGTCAAGAAAAGTGCACCATAAACTGTCCATGCGATTCCCTGGAAGTAAACGCAGCACTCACATGGTGGTCCTCGATGTTCTTCAACAGCCTGGGATCCTCGAAGTCACACGAGTCGCTGGGGGGAGGAGGGATGCGACTGCAACAAAGAACACAAAGTATCTGTTCAACTCAAAAGTTCCTATTAAGATGATCCAACTGGTAAGAATTTGCCTTCAAGAAGAACCACACTGAAAATCCTATAGATTTACATTAAACTTTTAAAGATTGGGAAAACTGTGTCTTATTTCAAACTTCAAAATAGTAAATCCTTCACTTTACTATAAATACAAAGTTTTGTAAGTTATTATACATAACGCTGTTACAAGGAGAAGAAACAGAAGCCGAGGTTCGATACCATGACCCTGTCATTTCAGTTCATCCCTGTATGACACCGACCATGAAAAGCGTCTAAGAGGGTCTGCTCAAAGCAGGTAAAACAAGATGAGTTACTGTGGGAGAAAGAAAGTGGCAAATAATTACGAGGAGGGACAGGCGGCGTGACAGCTGTGCGCTATTGCCCTGAAGAAAACAGGAGGAATCGACTGTGTATTCATTTATCTCTACTCCCTCCTGAGACCTTTCTTCAAGACAAAGGCAATGAAAGAAGAGACAACGGCAGAGTCTGTGTCGGGCTTGACTCCGAGTAGGTGTCACGGTACAGCAGAGAAGACAGCACCGACCGCTCGCGAAGAGGAGCGCCTGAAACACACGCGGATGCCCCAGCAGAACCGCGGCCGGCTGAGGAAATGGCAGCTGCGGCACCCGTGAGGCACAGGGAAGGTGCAGGACAGGACAGGGTCCAAGTCCACGTGAGTAAAAGGAAAAATGTCAAAGTCGGCTGCCTCCCGGGAGCGGGGAGTGAGTGGGCAGTAGGAGTTTTAAGTGAAATTCTGTGTGTGCTAAAAGGCAGAAGCACCAATCCTCCGCCTTCGCTCAGCGGGCAGCCTGGCCTTCGCTAAAAGTCTTATCGTCTCCCTCGACTTGTAAAACCACATTCGTCTTTAAATTTTTTTCTGGTTCTTCTTCAAAATAACACATATGCCACTTTTCTTTACATATAAAAACATGCAGGTGAGACATGCTAATATAAAATCGTTCCAAAGCCTTTTCTAGTAAAGCGTCAGCATTAGAATCTACTTACCAGAAGTCATCCGAGGATGGCTCTCTTGTCAATTCCGGGAAATGACTGCCAGAGACAGGGAAAACAGAGTGGTCACAAACAGTGATCAAAAGACAGACATTCTGATCAAACCATGAATGAGAAATTTATACTTATTAGATGAGATGCACAAATTTACAGATTCCCTGGGATTTTTCACTAAGTTAATAGTTGCAGAAATAAACTATATTTTAACTGTCCGAAGTTTCATTTGGGATCCATTTAGTTTTATGCAGATGCAAATCCATTATAAAAATCCTTTCAAAATGCCAGAAAGATATTTGCGAAGCTAAAAATAAGCTTATTTTGTTGAAAGAAAACAGGTAATATTTTCAGGAAGCGATAAGCACACTTACCCATAGGTTACGCCAGCAATGCTGCACTTCTTGAAGTTCATGATGTTGCAGGTGAGAGTTCCAGTCTTGTCAGAAAAGAGATATTTTACCTAAATCAAAGAATGGAATAAGATGCATAGACCAATAAATGAAGCCTTTTCTTCTATATTTTTAAAAACCTATATTAAACAGGTAGATTTCCTTAAAGCAAGCAAATTAGTAACAAAAAAATATACTTTATTGCTTAGACCACTTACCAACCTTTTTCCATAACTAATTCTATAGTCACATTGTACGGAAATGTGCAAAGGAAGCTTCAGGAATAGCCCTCGCTCCATCTTAGATACTAAATCCTGCCGCGAGGCACCCCATTCCTCAAGGTATTGCCAGGGTCTCCTAGAGTATTCTGTTCTCTGACTCCACTCCCTAGTTGGGTTAAGAAGGCATATTCCGAAATGGCACAGACCAAATCTGAAGCGTCTCAATCACTATCACAACTAAGATGTATATGAAGACGGCATGGATCTGCTACAGATCATATCACTTTCCAAGATGCAAAATTTTATAGATTTAATACGCGAAGTTCTCAATGTACAAAGGGGATAGATAACATCATTCTACATGTAACATTCTGGGAAACTGTGCCATGGATTGGTGAAGGGGAGTAATTAACAGAATTGCCTCGAGAGGAAACTCCAGTTTCTCACTGGTTTTCTAAAGAGGGGTCTAGACTTGCTGGATACCAGATATTGTCCAGGAATCCCAGAGAACTGGTCTAGGGAAGCAGTGCTGTCCTGTTCCACAGAAGGGGATTAATAACATGAATTGCTTACTTGTACTTTCTCCCAATGCTACAATATAAACAAATACACTGAGAATTATTTTTAAAGCAATCAAAGGGCCTTTGAGTTATTAAAGCTCTTGAAGAAATCAAATATAATATCCAAATATGAAATTACTATACTAGGGATAATTAATGCTTTAACTATAAATAATGCCTTTATATAAGTTTTATATGCAATAAGTCTAGGGATATAAAAAATTCAGTAGAGTCTGCCTTCTAATAAGCAGTGATTCCTGCCTTGCAAAATTAAATATATTAAAATATTGGGGGAGGGGCAAGATGGCCGACTAGAGACATCACTTGTCCAACTGTCTGGCTGGACGGTGGGATATTAGACTGAGGAGAGTGGAGAGGAGTTGCAGCTCAGGTGTGGATCACAGATAGAGATGACAGAGATGACTGGGGACCCCACAGAGAAAAGCAGCAAAGCTGAGAAAGATGA
Source organism: Lepilemur ruficaudatus (assembly GCA_963574885.1). NCBI lineage: Eukaryota > Metazoa > Chordata > Mammalia > Primates > Lepilemuridae > Lepilemur > Lepilemur ruficaudatus. The sequence goes on along the minus strand of CAUYRT010042673.1, from coordinate 83,488 downwards.
GAATAGAGAGGAAAAGATAGTGGCGTAGATCAAACCCAGAGAGGCTTGGAGCCCAGCAAGGGTAAGGGGGTTTCCCCTCCCCATCTACATGCCTTTGGTGAGCAGCAGGACACAAAGTACACTGAAGGCTTTTCCACCCTCCATGATCCCAGGCACGGCAGCTAATTAGGAATAGTGGGGTGAGCCCCAGGAGTCTGGGTGTCCATAAGGGGCACCCCACAGGAGACTGCCACAAGAAGCCGACTCGGAGCCGTGGCCTCTCCCCCACCCACTGCAACCACGGGAGCAGCCTGAATGGAGAGGCTCACAGACAGCTGCTTCTCTATGATGGGGTGCCTGCCTCAGGCTGAGCTTGCCACAGAGAGCAGGGGTCCCTGTGGGAGCAACCTGCCTGCTGGTGTCTCACGGGATCTCCGGGTGGCAGCTCAGATAGGCGGCCGGTCCTGGTGCCCCCTAGACACTGGAGTGGTGCAGGGAGGTCTCTGACCTGGACTCAGATGGTGAGGAAGCAGATTTGCATACTGTATATCCGATAAGGGGCTAATAACTAGAATCTATAGAAAACTCAAGCAAATCAGCAAGAAAAAAATCAAACAATCTCATTAAAAAGTGGGCAAAAGACACGAAGAGAAGCTTTTCAAAAGAAGATAAACAAATTGCCAACAAACATATGAAAAAATGCTCAATGTCTCTAATTATCAGGGAAATGCAAATTAAAACCACAGTGAGATGTCACCTAACTCCAGTGAGAATGGGTTTTATCAAAAAGTCCCAAAACAACAGGTGCTGGCATGGATGCAGAGAAAAAGGAACACTTACATACTGTTGGTGGGACTGCAAACTAGTACAACCTTTATGCAAAACAGTATAGAGACTCCTCAAAAAACTGAAAGTAGACCTACCATTTCATCCAGCAATCCCACTACTGGGTATTTACCCAAAGGGAAAAAGTCATTTTACCAAAAAGACACTTGAACTCGAATGCTTACTGCAGCACAATTCACAATCTCAAAGATGTGGAATCAACCCGTCTGCCCGTCAATTCACGAGTGGATCAATAAAATGTATTTGTATACCATGGAGTACTACTCAGCCATAAGAAAAAAGGATGAATAAATACCTTTTGTAACAATCTGGATGGAACTGGAGACCATTCTCTTAAGTGAAGTCTCACAACAATGGAAAAACAAACACCGCATGTACTCATTATTAAATTGGAACTAACCGATCAGCACTCATAAGCACATACAGAAGTAAACTCAAAATCAAGCAGGTGGGGAGGGGAGGGAAGGAAGGGTGAAATCATACCTAAGGGGTACAAGGTACACTACCCAGGTGATGGGCACACTCATACTTTGATTCAAGCTGTACAAAAGTCATCCATGTAACCAAAATATTTGTATCCCCATAATATTCTGAAATTTTAAAAAATATTATGTCAAAATATTACGAAATGAAAATTTCGTAATAAGGAATTATCAAGATTTGCTATCACTCTGCCTACCGAATTTTAACTTCTTCTCAAAGTTCCAACTCAAAAACTTTTTCCCCATGCAAACTTTCTCCATGCCCCAATTAGGAGGAATTATTGAAGTATCCTGGGTGCTTCTTAGACACTTTCATTCCTTCAATTATTTGGGTCCAATTCAATGGCCCCTGAGAACAGTTATATACTGAGGACTGTGCTAAACTGACAAAGGCAACCAAAGACCTTGTACAGGGCACAGCCACACTCTCAAATGGGCTCAAAAGTCTCCAGAGAGTCTCCTGACAGCTCCCCTGAAAAGAAAAAGAAAGAAAAAAGTCCCGAGAGGGAAACAGACACTACACCACTAATCACATCCCTTATTTTACTGCATCTGTGTTGGGAAAGACTGTCATGGGAACACAGACGACAGGTAAATTAACCTTGCCTGGAAAACTGGAGAAGGAGTCAAAGAGGCAGCAAATTTAGGCTGATTTGTACCAAGAACGTGTTGATTCTTACAGGAATAGGTTTTACCAGACAGACAAGGGAAACAACAAAGCCATTCCAGAAAGAGAGAATGTAAACAGAAACCATGAGGAGCGAAAGTCCAAGGTCACTGTAAGTAGCTCTACGTGACCAGAGCACAGGGTGGTAGGAGGGTTTGTGCTCTATGCCAAGGACGTTCTCTGGAATGACAATCCACCTGTCACACTAAGAATTTAAGTGCACGTACATGAACATACACAATTCAAGGAAAGAGAGAAAAATGTGCCATTAATGCTAAGTAGATTTGGAAAATTGTATCAAAAGAACAGCATTACCTGCATTCTTTTGTCTATAAAGTTCTGTTTTATTACAAAATTTGCTCTACTAATTTGTGCCTCAACTTTCTGGCAATAAACCCAAATATGCTACACAAACCATCACAGAATTCACTTCATCCTTCAAGGAAAGAAAAAAGGAGAAAGCAAGCCTACCTCCCCAGGAGGAGTTTTCTAACCTCAGATGCATGAGACACCTGAGCGCATCTTCATGGAGGGACAGCACTGAGGATGGAGAGGTGGCTCTCGGCAACAGCCCTGCACCGGCAGGGAGGCGTGCCACAGCCAGACTGGGACAGACACTTTGAAATCCTCAACCTGTCACTCTCTAGCCAGCTGTCTTTGGACAAGTTACTCATTTCCTTATCTATAAAATGAAGATACAGCACCCGCCTCACAGGGTTGTTGGGAAATTGAAATAAGATGTATAGAATGAAATCGTAACCCTTAATTGCAATGTGTTCAAAAGAGGTTTTAAAGAGGTTATTCCCTACGGCGATCTCTATGTGAGACACAGATTCAATGCAAAGCACATCTCAGTAAAGGCAAGAGGAGGTCGGGGCTGAAGGTGAAAAGACACTGGTTCCCTGGAATATTCCAGAGACAAACTCTGAACATGTCAGGGATACATGTCCTTTCACTTAGCCCCGACATTTTGTAGGGTTACCCAACATCTGAGTATCTTAACCACTGTTTTCCTGTCATTTGCTCCTGGTAAACACATTTTAAAAGGGTCCAAAATGATGTTGCACTGTATTTCTTTACACTATGGTTTGTACTATATTTTTTGCAGGTAACTTATAGGTGATAAGATTGCACTGTGTCTCAAAAAGCCAGTCAAAACGGAGTGGCATCTGTATCTCATAACACTTCCAAATACTACGCAGCTCTTCAGTTGTCAGTACGCGTTCAGGGAGAAGTGTTCTGCAAAAGCTTCCGTGCGTCAGCGCAGGGAGGAGAGCGAGGCGTGAGCGGAGGCGGTACGCGACGGGCAGTGTCAACAGCCGGGATGCTGCATAAGAAGACTCTGTACCAATAGCCAGGTAAGGGGACCCCAGGTGTCAAAAGAAACAGAATAGAAACAACACAAGGCGCATTACACGACATCGCGGTTTGGCCCCGACCGCCCGTGGGCTTTGGGCGCCACCACACACGTCTGATCCTAACCGTATAAGGTGAAAAACTCCTCCACTGCCAGCAGGAAGGAGACAATATCCCATCAGTCAAGAAAAAAGAAGAGACAACGTCAAGGAGGGGGAGAGGCCAGGCAGGAGAAAAGGGAACGACACAGAAACCCAGGGCAGTGACCCACTCAGAGGCATGCCACGCTCAACCCGCAAGAGTGCGCTTTCCATGAACTCTCTCTGCTGGCAGGGCAGTCTTTGTCTTTTGCTTTCCTTCTTCCATCTCGAGAAGACAAGAGCCAAGGGATGCGGGATATAGCAGTGACACGTGGTTCTTCTGCTGACATTCTTGTCACCATTACCAAGGTTCCCACAGAGGTCCTCACCTGCCCGAGCTCTTCATTAAGGTTTGATGTCCTGGCCATTGCGGGAGTGTCATTTCCTAGGTAATACATATCCGTGTCCTGAGAGAGAGAGACAACGCACATTTCAGAAAATATACGCCATCAATCCTTCATTCAGATTAACACAGAAAAGAAGCTAAGGATGGATAACTTAAAACCCTTCCGTTTTCATAGAAATGCTAGTTTTAAATTTTTGGGTGAAAATGCAGTGTCTATTACAATAGAGAAATGACGTGGTACAAGGGGAAAACACGGCATTAATATACAGAAGATTTGGTTTCAAGATGATCATTTCACAACCTAGTCGAACTTATGGCTCTGAGCTCAGTGAATACCTCGTTTACAGAATTGCCACGAATATCAAGTACAAATGCACACAAAAGCACCCAGGCTACACATCCTGGCTGCCGAAGTCCAGTGCTTACAGGCCAGGCAGTCCCTTAAAAACTATCACCTCTACCTGCTTAAAACCAAATCCCAGTTTGCTGCCAGGATGAGTTCTGATATAGAGTGAGCACGACAGTAAACACACCCAAGGGGCCCCTTCTTCAGCACTAACTAGGCTTCAACAGCATCCACAGCAACTGCAACCCGATGACAAGCACCTGCTCAGCCTGCCGCCTCCAATGTCTCAGTCCCCACAGCAGCCCGTGCAGAGGTACTGTGTCCCCCCATCTCTCAGGGACACCTGCACTGGAGATCTCTTGCCAGTTTAAGCCCCTGGACCTCATGGTAAATGGAAACTTCTTTTCTGGGAGCTCAACTAAATGCTGAAGGCTCGGAGAAAGTGTCAGAAAACAGCAGTTAAACTCGGCTTTAATACTCACCCAGTTTATGAAAAGGGCTTGAGTGTACTTCACAACTTCGAGAGTCACCAGCAGACTGATGGGAATAAGATTGTTGTATAAGATGATGAATGTCAACAGGTTGTATCCAAAATTATCTGAAGTCGTGTCTGTGGGAGAGAACCAGAGTATTTATATGGCTTTAGTTGCAGACTCCATTCTTTTAACCTTTTTATTTTGGAATTTTTCTAAAAGATGTTCCCAACCAAAGCCTACTGGCTTATTTAGAGGTTCAAGTTAGAATAGTTATTGAGCACCTGCTACGCGCCAGGAACCGTGAGCACGAGGGCTGGTTTCTCAGGGGGGCTGTCGGGGAGGGGAGGGAGCAGACACAAGCATGCCCCCAACGCGACCACGCAGCAGGACGACACAGGACATTGCAGGAACCCACTCAGGAGGCTTCTCTGTGGGAAGGCAAGGCCCACTGCAGGCCACCCAGAAGAAGAAATGCTTGAGTCACGTGCTGAAGAGCAGGGAGAGACAGCTGACTTAAAAGAAGGCAGAAAGAACAGGCATTTGAGATCGTTGAAGGAATATCAAAACCTCACTGAGGCAGGAGTATATCTGGGACACTCCAAAGAGTTGGTAAGATGGGAAAAAGTGTGAGCAAGAGAAGCAGACCAAGAGAGAGAGGCAGGCAAGAAGCCTGGAGCCTCACTAAAGAGAAGGGAAGGAATGTCTTCATGGACCAAGGTGCCCAGGGGCGGAACAAGACGCTCGGGAACAGGATCCAAAGCAGAGGCAGGGGCAGCTCCAACAGGAAGAAGGACCGGGAGCAGGGACGGAGGTACAGGGTCTGGGGATCCCGAAAGGGAAGGTTCTTCCCTTGATGGCCATGATATTCCACTCAAAGCACAAGGTAGTGAGATCTTCTTAACTTAGCACGAGGGTTAGGGAGCGGGCTGCGGCCAGCTGAGGGTTTAACTAGGATTACAGATGCCTGTGAGGGGAACTGGAATTAGCTTAAAGACAGCAGCAGGCTAGGACTGAGATCAGGGATCCATAACAGCTCCAAACCACGGTGAGTTTTTCCCCAGGAAATTCAGTGAAATGGAGGCAGTCTGATTCAGATCTAGAACTCTGGCGAGAGGTTGTGATGGAAAGGCAGGCTTTGGGAAGGACAGGGGTGAGCAGGCGCATGCTGGTCAGTGCCGCCGCCTGGCCGCCGCCTTTCGTCTCCTCGTCCCCACCGAGCCTTCCGTCTTTCCTGCCGACCAGTTTTGTTCCCGACCCACTACTTGCGATCTTGTTCTCCTACAGATTAAGGACTTACTAATGGGATCTCTAAGTCCCGAGGGTTACAGATGTCTCTAAGGTACAACATTTGCTTAGAAACCAATATCTATGTGCCAAATTAAGAAATAATAAAGCAAGTTCTCGAGGATGAAAGTGACGCCAGATAGCAATTACAATCCACATAAAGGAACAAAGGGCACCAGTAAGATCATTTTAAAGGTATTTATAAAAGACAGTATAATTACATCTTTTTTATCGTTTCTTCTCAATTTAAAAAAAAAGGCAACTGCAAAAACTTCATTATAAAATTGCACTGTTGGCCTTACAGAGAGATGTAATCTACATGACAGTACAAAAGAGAGAGGAGAGTGAAGATGCAGGAAGCAAAGAAATGATGCCACCTGGCAATTCAAACCCAGAAATAGAGTACAGAAAATGATAAATAAGAGGGCTCATAGTTCATTTTTCTTTAGGTTCTTTAAGAGACGTAAGGTGGGTAGACAACATAGACAAACGTAATCCATGTAGTAACAACAGCACACAGCAGGAGAGGAAACAGTGGAGTGATGTTTCCGTATTTGACTGGAACCAAGTGAGTATTAATCAGAAGTGGAGTTAGATAAATTACGATACCCACTGTAATCCCTAGTGCAGCCAGTAAGGAAATACTTAAAAATAGTAGAGAAATAATCACTAGAGTACAAAACGATCCCCAGATGTGCCCTTCTCCACTTCCTCACATGAGCCCAACCTCTCAATTGTCCTTGAAGGATGGCACCACGAGCGGTAGCCCAAGGGCACCGAAGGACTTTCCAGGGAGGGTCCATTCTGTGTCACCCAGCAGCCCACCAGCACTTACTCATCTTCTTGATGTACCAGTTCTTTCCGCCCTGAGACCCGTTCCAGTACAGGGCTCCCACCGAGCTCACCAAGGCCATGACCAAGAGGATGCCGAACAAGACCAGGATCTGCACGTTGGTCACCTTCTCAACATTCGACCGCTTGAGAGGGGCTTTGGTTGAATTCTGTGCAACAGCATGGAAGGCGAATAAGGGTCACAGAACAGACGTAGGGGCAAGGGTGGGGAGAAAAGGAGGCATGACAACCGTATTGAACAAGCGACAAAGTAAAGACTTTTTTTTTTTTTGCTGAACAATCAATGAAATTAACAAGTGTACCATGCTCCTGAATCAACAGCTAGTTTTAAGAAAAAAGAAGACACACTCTACCAGTTTAAAGAAAACATTCCAATTCTATATGATTCACTCTGTACTTACGATATTTACGTATTTAGCATGAAATTAACTACTTTCTTTATCTGAGGACATAGTAGGTTCTCAATAAGCTAAGTCCAGTTTCAAACAAATCAGGATGCTGTTAACTCAAAAGAAACTTAGAGATTCTATACTATAAAAACCTAGAGAGAACTTGCAACAGCATGGCTCTACCTCCTTTTCTCTCCATGAATCACGGGCCCTGGCTTTGCAAACACAGCACGGATTTGCCAAGTTCGGGTGATCTGCGAGTTTGTGAGGCGCTAGCTGACCACAAAAATGGCGCCTTGTCCCAAACTTACGTCAGCTCCCTCCTTCACTATTCTCAATGGATCTGATCGTTAAACAACTAAGATGAACATGTCTTCAAAAACAAGAATGCAAATAGAGTCACAACGAGAGAATGAACTGGAGATGAAAGCAGGAGGCAATTCACTCCTGAGCTCCACAGAGAAGCTCGCACCACAAAAGCCCTGAAATTGTCACCTGGATTCTGCCACCAAACCCGTAAATGCCATCATGGCCATGGTCTTCTTTGGGGGTGGAGAAGCTGGGGAATTGTTGTACTGGCGATTTTGAAAGCTAAGTCCTTTAGACATCTAAACAATACAGCAGCATTCTTCCTTGTTTCTGTTAATATTTTTCTCCCTTTCACTTTAGTTCTTTATTTGTCTTTTACAGACTTTAAGAAAAATTCCTCTAGACTCTAAATGTAAATCCATTAGTGAAGGCCAACTTATCATCAACCAAATGTCATATCAAGGTCAACTGGGGGGACACGGCCACATCTGGTCTCATAGTAAGAACCAGCAGGCCAGTTCCACCACTGTTTATCCTAATGTTTAAAAACTAAAGATAATCTTATCATTTTTAATAAACATTCCGTGAATGCACAGGCAGGAAAAAGATTATAGTAAACTTCATTTCTATGACCCCATTAGTTATTCACTTCTGATCTTTTCCAGTGGTTAAATTCTGGCCAGTTAAGAGGATTAAGAAAATGTATCTTTCATCCAACACAAGAATAACGACCCCAAAACTTGAGGCTTCAACGTGTGCACTTTGTGGAAAGCCAGACTCTGCCTGCTCACTCCTGTCCTCTAAACATTCTATTTGCAATGGTGAATTTTTAATGCTGAATTCCTACTAGGGTTACAAGTGCTCCTATAAAATTCTGAAAGAGCACTGCTACTTCGGTGTAATGGAGTTGTAAATAAAAACAGGTCAAAATGTCAGATTTTGAAGAAGCTGAAATCAGACCGAATCCTACACCTTTTATTCCCTCCTGAGAAAGGAAGTGTCAGAATAGTCATGAGAACACTGACTCTGGAGTTTGACTGCCTGGGTGTGAATCCCTATCTCTTACCACTTTGTAAGCTTGGGTTACTTAGACACCGTGTGCCTCAGTTTCCTCATCTACAAAATGAGCACAATATTACCCAGCCCTCGTGAGGAACAGATGAGTTAATATATGTGAATTACCAAAAATGATGTGTAATTTGTTGTAATTAATGTTTGCTGTAATTAATGTGATAATCTCTCTTTTCCATTAAATCAACCAACCAACATAATAGATATTTCCATATATAATTACATTAAGCATGAAATGAGCAAACTTTGAATGGTCAAGGCATCGAGGTGACAGTTATAGAAAAACAGGTAGAAGAAGAACCCTATAGCAATTGAGTTTCCTCTCTGTGGTCAAGTAGCACAAGTACAGATGAAAAATGTTATTTCACGAACAGGACGGCTGCCGGCTATGTGTACTATATTATGTTCCTTTGAAAGCTCATTATTTTTACTCGTTGTTTCCAAAGGCACAGTGGGTCTAGCACAGAAGTTTCTGGGGTGTTCCATCATTCTGTACTCGAGCCGTCAACATGCAATGAGCCTGGCAAAGAGGTTTATCACACCTGGGGGTGAGGAAAGTACCTCTCACACTCACAGGATACAAACTTAGTGCATACCTTGCTCACTGAAGAGATGATGGAAGTGTTTTAAAGTGTAACTTCATTAGCTCTCATACCTTAGCGACAAAGCTGTATTATCAACGTAGGCTCTAGGAAAACTATATGACATCCTGAAGAAACACCCAGTGTACAAGAAATCTTGAAGGGTGCTTAAATTTGTAATGTGTGCAAACTTTGGGCTCTGCCCAAATCTGAGCTAGCCACTCATGATCTCTTTGTCACCTCATCGTAAAAAACACAATTAGTGACCTGTGGTTAGTGGTGCTCCAAAAGTGTCTGGCAGGGTTCTGGCACCAGACCGCGGCGCACAGAGGGTACTCACTGGGTGGCCGAGCACCAAAGTATTCACTAAGATAAGTCCTCCACACGCGGGCTGCTCAGAAACAACGCACTTGAAGCAATCTTATCAGCCCCTGTGCACGGATGAGGACCTAGCAGCGGGATAGATCAAGCCTACCTCAGATGTGCTGAATAATCTCGATCCACCCAAGGGCTGCCTCTCATCATTCGCCAACTATTCACTTTTCTAGCTGCCATGGAGCCCTCCTCCCACCCTGCCCCATCACACAGCTCTGCAACCTTGCCACTGCGCTTGGCCCTGCCCTCCCTCCTCCACCAGCTCTCCTCCCCCTCGCCTCATCCGGTCAAGGACACGTGTTCCCCCCACAAAGCAGGGGGTGTTCCAGCAGAGACTGGCATCCCTTGGCATCTGCAGGTGTTATTACTGGATGCATGTTCGAGATCTGGAAATACTTCTGAACCTTTATTCCTCAAATGCCATGTTAAAAAATTTGCTCATAAAGTTTGTGCCATGTGGCTACGCTACTTTCTGCCTCTCCCCCAGGCAGCAAGGCTACCGGCCTCTCGGTTGCTCCTGCTCACTCACTGAGCACTTGACAACTGGCTCTCGGCATTCACCCCACTCTGATCCTATCTTCAGGATCACAGTACCGAGGCATCAACCGCCTCAGTCTCTCAGTCCCTACTTCTCAACATCAGGTGGCTTCCAACAGCTCCGCCATTAGCCTCCTACTGCCATGGTTCACTCCCAGGTCTCCCCATGCTGGAAACCCTGCACCCCAGAAATGCAAAACAAGCATCCTGCACACTGCTCAGCCTGTCACCCAACAACTCCAGCCATCCTCTGCACCTTCAGGCAGTCTCCCAGTCCTTCGGATCCCAGCTCCCTCCCGTCTTCACTGCATCACGAGCTGGCATGGCCACTGGGGTCTATCGCTTCACCTCTTGAACTGTTTAACTCTCTCACCCCATTATCATGTGACCCCAAAGAGTGGATCAGCACAACAGACCCCCTTCTCCAACTTGTTATCTAACATGTGCTTCTCTGGGGATCATTCTTGGTGTCCAGTCAACTGGCACCCCAAACCTGGGTTCGATGACCCTCCTGTATTTACCCGTAACACTTTAAAATAACACACATTCCAGTAACTATCTCTCTACTTTGGATTCTAGCCTACCTGACTCCCAGAGGGTAAGGTGGAGCCTTTCACTTTCGTATCCACGCAGCCTAGGACTAGACTTGGTAAGCAGTGGTCACTAAACATTTTTTAATCAAGAAACATAGTCAAATGTGTGTTTGAGAAGTTATACAAAATGGCAGACAACTGAAAAGCAAATTCTCTTATTAACAGCTACCATTAACAAAATAAGATGCCAAGTGATACCAAAGAAAACATAAGAAATGACATTTTGAGACACTGATTTATGTAGAATTTCAAAAGCTGCCTGGCAAAATATGTCATAATATAAATGTGAGCTGTAAATTCACAAACAATAATTTTAAAAAAATAAACATTAACAGGGAAAAAAGAGCAAAATCATTTTGACTTTATATTTTTTCCTGTGGTATTTGAAGAATAAACATTAGCCCCCAAAATAACTGATTTTAAACCAACTAGAATTCAGTTAAGATAATTTGTTATAAAATCGTAATTAATGGGGTGAAGAGAAGTAGTAGAGAAATAAAAAAGTTAGAACTAATCACCCCCAAGTCCTAAACAACAAAATGAGTTAGAACAGATTGCCCCCCTAAATCTAGAAAACAAAGACCATTTATATTTCAGGCAAAAGGTAACAAACACCCTATAAGATAACAGAAATCCAGAAGAAACTACCTAAGCAACTAAAATAAAGGCACTTCCTTTCCAAATTTAGGTTCATAGACAAACTGGAGCTTCTTAAATGCAACATCTGCATGTTCCACCCTCTAGTCTATAAAAACAAAAAGGGGGGAAAAAAGACTAAAACCAACATTGCTTTTCAGAATAGAAACGTTTTACCTGCATGAGTTTGGTGTCGTGTCCAGTATAAACAACTATGCCAAAGACCCACTGAGTATTTCTAAGCTGCGTACCTCTTAATAAGATCTGGTCAGGCCCAAGGGAAACAGGGCTAAAAATAAGAAACAACATTTATATTTAATGACAGTCTGACAAATGAGCATGAGGCGCCCCTTGCACATAAACCCACAATAAATCAAATGTTTCCTTTAGTAGAATTTGAACTATTCCACTGAGAAACGGGAGCAACAAAGGTTACCACTGGCTTAATCTACCAAAAGAGGCCAACAAAAATGGTTTATTTTATTCATTCATCACTACAGAAAAATGTTCCCCCCCCCAATAAAATGTTAGAGGGAATTATGTCTCTCATAATCCTGTTATGAAACTCAACACCCAGAGAGGGAGTTGCTAAAATAACAACCAGAAGCTTATTCATTTGGGAAGCTCAGTTTATTTTATAGACTATTATAAGAAAAAAAAAAAAACAGAAGCAGTTAACCTATCACATCAAATTTGTCAAGGATGTCTTAATGATTAAACAGAGACCTGAGTGATAATTTAGACGTTCAGAATGGGGAGTCTCTAGAATAGCTATGCATGCCACAGGAAGCCAAGAAGGAGTCACAGTTAGTCGTCATATTTATTTGGGGTTGATTCCCACGGTCAGGTCCGTCCAAGCCGTGGGTCTGTTCAGAACATAAGGACAGCCCGACAGGCTGTGGGGGGGCACTGGTAAGAGGCATGCAGACAGAGGAGGCCAGGAGACAGACACTGCACCCCAACTTCATAACCACGGACGACTCAAACAACACAGCAAGCACCCAGAGGACAAAAACTGAATACAGACAACAGGGCGCTGAACATTCTAGAGGAAGAGTCGTCATTCATTTCATTCAACTTTGTAAAAAAACAAATGTTCCTTAGGAGAATGCCAGAAAAAAAATCATACAGTTCTCTAACAAGTAAACTAGCTTCTGTACACCTCAGACACCTCTCTTCTGCTTTTCTGCACAATTTTATGCAGCTAAAACCATTTCTCCTGCCTGGCAGGGAACAGGAAGAGGAAGGATAAGTCACATGTTTTGACCCTTATTTGAAGCCTTGGGATCTTTGCTTGTCAAAAAACAGTTCTTTCCTTAAATTTAAGGGAAATTCTAAGTTGACTGAAATGGTAGGAAATCTCACTGTTTTAAAATGTTATGAAACTAGAAAACATTTTCCAAAGCTCTAGTAATTCTTGGCCACACACACAGACACACACACACTAAGAGAAGGAAAATAATACCTTTTCCCATCTAAGTGCAAGTTTCCAGTGAAGTCATAGAGGTGGCGATTGGGCCCTTCGCATTCTATGGTTCCAGATAACTTCATCAACACCTCTCTCGTTTGCATTTCAGCGGTGTGACTCAAAGCCTAGAACGTGAAGCCAAAAGAGGAAATCGAACACAACCTTCTGTGTTTAGGGACAGTTCAGCATTCCCATCATCATCGAAAGGAAATAATGAGTCATCTACAGTGCAATAACTTTGCAGGGCTCACGAATCGGATTATCAGTGCCGTGAAGTCGACTTTACCAGCAGTGTTTGCCACAAGAGGCTAATGCAAAAGTGGCAAAAGAATTTAATGAAGTAGGAAGTCAACATTCACCACTGTGCCGGAAACATCCATGTGTAAGTGATAATTAACGTACTAAAACACCTTACTGAAAGCATAATCTATTAGCCATACTCTGAAGCTGGTCATAAAAATAGAATGAAGAATCCCTTTAATATTTTAACACTATCTAGCACTCTACTATTCCTTTAAACAGAAAAAAAATTCTAAAGGAAATATCTATAATAGAAAAGAAAGATGTGGACAGAATTACTGAATCCAACTTTAAGTGTCAAAATGCTTAAAATTTTTGTACAGTAAAAACCATTGTTCATTCTGGACTCAAAAAATATATGGTAAGAATAGCTTCTTTATTTAAGGCATGAAAATTTTGCATCCAGTACACCACTCTCAAGAATTAGAACTTCCAATACAACAGCAATGTAAACTGAGGCACGTGGAGCCTGTCTGCTGTGTTCATCCACACTACCGTTGGGGTCCTTCCCACCCACTCAGCCTCACTGGGATGTCCCCTCTCTGCAGAATCACAGGCAGAGAACGCAGAAGATGCAAATGACGGTGTGACACCCATTGTCACCGAGAGCTTGATGAAGGCCGATTTTCCCAGCTCTCTTTGTGCGAGTTCCCCTCATCACAAAAAGCAAATTCTCCCCGTTCAGGTTCAGTCATGACCTTCCGTGGCTGAACATTTTTTTTCTTTCTCTAGGAAAAGACAGGTGGGGCCATGTGTGGAATTGGGGCCTCCATAACACGTCATAAAAGGTGACTTTACCTGCCGTATTTTAAGGTTGGTCTCCCCGTCTAGATTAGCTGTTTCAACGTAGCACATTGCTTGAGGTTCACTAAGGAGAGAGAGAAAGGCAAGTTTAGTAAGGTCCTCTCCACAAACTCACGGTTCATAAAATCTGTTATGATTGGCCCTTCAAAATAAATTGTTACAAACAACCACTTCAGCAGTAGTAACTGACGAGAAAGGAAGACCCATGCTGGTCTCCAGGGCTCAACACCGACAGAGGCATCTGCCCAGGTGACCCGCCCTTACACGCCCCGTAGCGACTCCTGGCCTCAAGCAGCCAGAAATAACTGCGGAGGAGTAAGAGGGGCGTGCCACCAAAAAGGCCACCCTCGGCACGGCCAGCACAAACGTGCATCTTTTGAAGAAGATCACAGCCAGAGGAGTTGAGAGATCAAGGCATGGGCCTGCAAGCCTTTGCTTCCCTGCGTTTTTTACTATCTCAAAAGGCAACTTTCAATCAAAACCCCTAATTTTAAGGACGGAAACTCAAAGAGTAAAAACAAGCAAAGCAGACACTATGCTTCTGTTTCTAACCTTTGGGTTTAGGTTAGCGAATGTATCAGCAGTTAACAGAACGGACTCTGCGGCCCACTGGCTCAGTGAAAATCCCCTCGAGCTACGTTTATGGGCTACGCGGCCTTGGCAGGTTGTTTAATCTCTTTGTGTCTTGGTCTTCTCACGTGTAAAGGAAGGGTGTTGAGGGCTTTCGGGAAGATTAAACGGGATAACGTCCTCAGCAGCTGCTCAACGCAAAAGCGGTCAGACACCAGGCAGGAGCATCGCGGAAACATGGCGTCAGCTCAGACAGACAATCCCACGCCAAAACCGGGTTTTCTGAGGGTCACAGCCAAGACTCACAGCCCAAACTATTAAGGGATCGATATCTTAATATTTCTAAGAGCTTCCCTGTTATCAATCAATAAGGACAAACACGAACCCTGCCTCCCTCCCCTCCACAGGCTCAGGCTCCTATTTTTAAGTCTTTGATCTCGAGCAGAAAATTTAAGCTAAGGCTTAAAATCTAATGAGTGATCAAATCTAATACAAAAAGACACCGCCTGCAATCAAAGAAAATGTAAACAGTACAAGAATCATGATTCACGACAGCATGTAAACATAGGAAGTGATACGCTTCGAGTCATATAATTTAATCTTGGATCCCAGAGTAGAAGCTCATTCTTACCCTAACTTTGGCTTCCTTTCCCTGCTATATACTTTTATGCATTAAGCCAAGGGAAAGTAGCCAAGGGCTGCGTTGTCCATCACGTATACCCCTGAGTGATGCTACACCTACCTAGTGATGGTTCACTACCTACATCTAGGTAGTGAAACTACCTAGAACACAGCAAGGACATTTGGGCAGAAAAGGGGCAACACGTGGATGGATGAAGAGCAAACACCGTCTGCAGGTCGTGTCTATGCTGGGAAAATGCCCGCGGCTCTGCTGCAGGGCGGCACGGGGTTCTGCAGTAGGGACTGCTGGCTGGGCCCATCAGAAAACCGGTTCTGAAGTCTCAGATGTGCTACAACCTGATGTTACGGAACAGACCACTCCACTGCTCTTGAATCCGTGCTCCTATAAAGGAGGATGAATAGCCGGGAGATCACACGGGGTCCACACAGGTGAAAGAAAAGAGTTCAGAAAAAGCACAAAGGAATGAATGGGAGAAGGAAACCCAGGGTGGAGACAGGAGAAGGCACACGGCGTGCCGCAGATGGAAGAGTGGGACGGAGAGAGAGGGCGGGCGGAAGGGGAAGGTGCAGGCGCCCCGGAATGCCTTGTTGTTCTTAACGATTATTTCAAAACCTGTGCCCACTAGCCCACCTGACCTGGAGGAGAGCAGGACCACATCTGCGGGAAGATACTGCCCATTGACGACCTTCACAATGTCTCCCACTGCCACCTGGAGAGCCGGGCGAGGATAGAGAAGCAGGAAAGAAAAGAAAAAGGCGCTTAAATATTTGAAGGAAAAATTACTCTATAACTAAGCCATGAAGTTTAAGACAAAGAAGCCCAAATTACTCTCCTTGACAAGAACAAAAAGAAAAAATGCTTCCATACAGGCAACTGGTAATACTGCCTTCTTGCAATGATGCTTCATAAAAAAGAAAAAGGAAAGGGAGGGGGAGAAAGGGATGAGTCGGCACAGCTACAAGGATCTCATTTTATGGCAATCGCCCGCCCATTTACAAACACGTGGACTCTGCCCTGTCACCGCAGGGCAGAGTGGTACACAGGCACCTCCAGAGCCCGCCTGAACACCTGGGTTCCAACGCCCCACTGCGTAGCCAGGCAAAAGTTATGCAAATTCTGTGTGCCTCAGTTTTCTCAACTATAAAATGAGGATCACATCACATATTTCATGGGGTTGCTGTGAGGATCAACTAAATTAATGCACATAAATTTTTCTGTTTTACAAATGGGGAAACTGAGGCTCAAAATGAAATAACCTGATCAAAGTCGTACAGTGAGTGTCAGAACCAGTACTCAAAGCTGGGCCATCCGATAGGAAGGCTAGCGCTCTGATTTAAAGGTAATACTAAATTTATTCACGAGCTGTGCACCTAAAAGACCCCCCTTCGAAATATACCACATAAAACAGAGAAGATCTGTACAGCCTCAAGAAATTGCCAGAAAGAGAGTCATGGCCACAGTCAGAGACCACGCTGGGAAACAGACTCCACTGCACAGAGATCCCGAGCCAAGGAAACAGGCTGTCGTCCCCAAAACAGCACGATGGCCAAGTGTCTATAAATCCTTTAAATAAGATCACAGAAAGCAGCAGGTTGGAAGAATGTGGGCTTTCAACTCAGGCACGGCAAGGCTCAAACCCTAGCTTTGTAGGCATGTGCTAGCTCTGTGACCTTGGCGAGTGGCTTCACCCCTCAGAGACCCCGTGTCCTCACTTCTAACACGGAAAAACACTCCCACTGGCTTTCTAAGGCTGATGCAGCGATTAAGGAAGTATGTACACAGCACCTGGCGTGAAACAAGTGCATGTAGGTTTCAGTCCCTGTCAGCAAGAGTGCAAGTGAATGGACACCATGAGAGTGACAGTCAAGGACACTAGAATTCTCTGATGACACAGAAAGATCAGTCCTATCTAGTGCAGTGCTAACTGCAAAACTCAAAACGGGCACTTCTGCTTTCTGTTTCCTGTTGAACTCTACGCTACTCCCTTAGAAATCAAGTTCAGATGATGTAGTACCTGTGACAAACTACTGGATCTTACATGCGAGTAGGTGCCCATGTTAACGTTCTGTTGGGAAACAGGGGAGTTTACCGCCAGGTGTCTGTCCTATGTGTGCTCCAAATCGCTTACCGACGTGTGCGGGGAAAATGCTCAGAGCTGTTTTAACCACCAGTGCAAAAGCAAGCGATGCTTATGCAAACGGAAAGTGTTTTTTAAAAGTAAAAATATTTTACAGGAATAGTTTAATTATATAAAAAATTAAGAAGAAGCAATTGGGGGGAAAACCCACTAGAAAGGAAAATTAGTCATGTTTTCAAAAGAAGAAAAGCAGTGGGTTTTTTAAATTCAAAGTGGGAGGACAAGGGAAATTATGGCTTTCTCCCATCTTTACTTTCTAAATAAAGGAACATTCCTATCTCAGCAGCCAAGCACTAAGAAATTTCATGTACATGAGAAATTACTTGCTGGGGATTTGTTTGAAAATCTTCTACTTGATGTCTCACATGTGACTGTCCCTTGCGTGTGCAGTACTGTCTAAGAGAATCAGCACAGTGGGAAAGCAACCACTCCAGATCCCTGAATCCACTCTAGCCTCAGAAGGTTCCTCGTGCCTCTTAGTTTTGAAGCAGCAGCAAAAAGATCCTCTTAAAGTCAATGGAAGCTGTCGAGAGCCACCCAACCGTTGCCTCTCAGTGTTCACCTACAACCCAGGGGATGGCTGACTTGAGCCTCGGCATCTCAGATTAGATCGTTAATGCTTTGCTTAACGACAGCCAGCTCCCCTTGCTGACATCTCTGGCGCCTGCCGTCTCCCGTATTCCCATCCTCACACTGAACCGCTCACAGCTCTGCAGCTGTGCCTCTGAAACTGGTCACCTCCCATTCATTCTTGGAAAGAGCTCGACCGCATCCTGGAAGGAAGCCTTCCCTGACCTGAGCCAGGGGTCTAGACTGCTGGCCCCTCCCAGGGACTCCCCGTGCACAGACATGAACCCCCCCCCGTGGGGCTCAGCAGCTGCACTGTGCTATATAGTTAGCTGCCTGTCTCTTCCAGGACCCTAGTGGTTCCTGAGTATGCTCCCGAGACCAGTGGCATCAGCCTCACCTGGGGACTTGTTAAAAATGCATATTCTAGGGCCCCACCCCAGATGCAGAGAATCAGAGAGTCTGGGAGTGGGGCCCGGCCATCTGGGTTTTACTAGCCCTCCGGGTGACAGGGATGCCAGCAGAAGTTGGAGACCCGCTGCACGACAGGACTCCTCAAGGGCAGGGGCCCTGCTTCACTCTTCCCACGCCTAGCACAGTCTCCGGTACGTGCCAAGAGCTCCACTTCAGTAAATAAACTAAATGCATTTTAAATTGAAATAAAAATGCAAGTGGCAAAGTATACAACAGGTGTCTCTCTGTTGTTGCGCTTCTCCCAAACGAGTGTGGGAAACAGTCATGAGCTCCAGGAGTCGGCGAGGCCATCAGCTCCTGGACCCAGAAATCAGAGACCATCACTCCACTTCCTGCTGCTTCAGATAGAGTCAGGCACATGGAATCCGAAGCATCCTTCACTCTGGCCAGTATGATGCCTTTTGGGGGATGGGGAGGAACCCTAGAGAAACCCAAGAGGAATCCTAGAGAATTAGAGGGGTAAATCCCCAGGAATTCCCAACCTCTTGGCCGAGAACCACCACACTTCCAAGTGAGAGTGAGGGCCGTGAAGGTCTGCAATACAGGACTTCTAGATCAGTACAAAGGTTAAGGTGTTATTGCAAAGCACTATTTTAATGGTGAGTGGTTCTCCTAAAGGAAAGCAAAATAAGACAAAAACTAAAGCAAATGCCGCAGTTATCATGTCACAGGCATTTTTCAGACATAAAAGGCCATAAAGAGGTATTTAAAAACACTGTTTACCAAATGTTTAGCAAGAAAAACTATTTTAAGTCATCCCTCTGAATAGCTGTTTTCTTCTGGAATCATGTTAATCAGCTTTGAATGCCGACTAATGAGAGTCATCCCCCCAGACATCTTGCGTCCACTAAGAAGGTCCAGCTAAAACAGACTCACTTAAAAAGCTAATTTTATCAGATCTAAAATACCCAGATGGCATGGCAGATTTCTTCTAAATTTTCTGTTCATCACTCTGGACAACCAAAAAACCCACACCACTGCTGAGCTCTCCGAACCTCAGACTTGCAGGGCTTCGGAGGCAAAGCCTTCCTTGCTGTTGTTAAGAGCAGCAACTACCGTATGCGTCACGTTCTAGCAGCCCGAGATGGTCTCCAATCCCTACGCCAGCACTCTCTGTGTAATGACCCTTCTACCAAGAATATTAGAAGTGAGAATCTCAAAAGTTAAAAAGAAAAACAAACTAACTTAAGAGAACAACAGGAGACCAGGGAAAATGTATCTTGAATTGGATTTAGAAACCAGAAGATACTTTGAGATTTCAGAAAATATCAATCAAAAGCAACAATGTTCACAGCCTGAACTGACACATTGGGCACATTCTAGAAGGGGCAGGGGACAGAGTAAACATGCATCGGTTCTAAGCAGACCCCATGGGAAACCCCACAATGTAAGAGTTATGTAAAATGGAGGTGCCCTGTGTCTTAGCACAAATTTCATATTGCAATCAATACCAGCAACTCATTACCAGCCTTCAAACCACTACTTTCTGGTATATCTTTAAAATTAATTTTTACCTCTTTCCACATAATGGTATGCCACATACCATTTCTTAACACTGGAAAAGAAAAAAATAGCATATCGGTTAATACTGGTGATAGATTAGAATCAGCTTCCTACAATCTAGAGGGCTCCTTTTAAAATTCCATTTATTAATTCTAGTATCCCATATTCTTAGACATAAAGGTATAACACCACCACTCCCAAAAGTGGAGCCCCAATCTATGTACCTCTGTAACGTACACACGTTAATATAAACACATAAATGTTTACGTATGTATGTTAAGTTAAATCTATTTGTATTCACCTCAGAAGTAAAAACAAAACAAAACAAAAAAGCCTGCTATCAAACAATTTAAAAAGGCAGAGTTGATGTTGTAGAAATCAAAACAATAAAAGGTAGAAAGAGGAGACATAGGGAGAGATTATAAACTAAGGATATGAAGAAGGCTTGGACTTTTTATGAACATAAAAACTGTCTAGTTCCTAAAAATTACAACCTTTTCTAAAATTCTAAAATATGCAAATCCTATTAAAATTTCAAATATCAGCATTAAAATCTTGTTCATTTGTTATTTGACTATTTCTTTAAAGTACTTTATAGATCATTTTCCCAATTTATCTCAATACCATTAACTACTTACTCAAAATTCCTTAAATGCCGATCTTATCCTTAAGTCTTACAGTGGAAAAAGGGATTCAGCCCGGTACCTTACCTATTGTTTTCTTTTTGTTAACCGCATTGTCTGCCTTATGTCGTTTCTGTTACAGAAAGGAAAAAAAAGTTCTTACATTGAAAAGTTCCAAATGAATAACTGAAATAGCAAACAATGAGATTGGGACTATAAAGGGACAAGTAAACTAACTGCCGGCAACGCTTATGCAGTAACATTCAGCTGGCAGTTTTATGATCTATCCTCACGCGATAAATTGAGACGTATCTACTGCGGTTTCGATCATTACATTTTGGTTGTAACAACTAACAAGCACTCTGAAATATGAAACTTCTCACTCCTTGTTTTGGATCGGACTACAATAATTACTCAGTATGACAAACCCAACAACAAGCAACTGATTTCATTTGATTGATGAAGCAACTTAGCTTTGATGTACACAGGTTACGTATCCCTCATCCTAAATGCTTAGGACCAGAAGTGTTTCAAATTTCAGATTGCTTCGGATTTTGGAATATCTGTGTATACATAATGAGCTATCTCAGAGGTAGGACCCGAGTCTAAACATGAAATTTATTCATTTATGTTTCATATACACCTTATATACATAACCCGAAGGTAATTTTAGACAATATTTATAATAATTTTGTACACCTGCCACGTGAGTTCAGAAATTTTCCACATGTCAGTGCTCAAGAAGTTTTGAATTTTGGAGCGTTTCAGATTTTGAGGTTTTGGATTAGAATGTTCAGCCTGTATTACATTATTTATTTACCTGTTCCCAGAAAGATGCACATATGAGCATGAGGGCGAGTGTGTGAGCGTGGGGAGGAGGGAGGAGAGAAAGAGAGTGGGAGAAGGAAACGCAGAGACAGAGTGACAGAGGGCACACAGATATATATATATATATATATGGAGAGAGAGAGAATGGGGATATGGCTGTAGCTAGAGAACCCAGAGACACCCTGGCATACGTATGCGTGAGAAGGAGAAGGTTCTCAGACAACTACTCAGGCACAGCAAACACAGTGCTCTTCTCGACAGCACTACAGGGTGTCCCACAAGTCACCACACATAGGGGAAACGGGAAATTACAGCAAAATGTATCTTTACTTACAAAATATTCATTACAAAATTTTTCCTTTGTATGGAGACTTTTGGGACACCCCGTATAGTGCTTCAGGAGCTACCCACGCTGGCAAGCTCCAATGTGGGTTATAAGGAACACCAGCGATAAAAATTAAAGGGGGTCAAGAGACCAAACATTCAAAAATGAAGTGTGAGCTTTCAGTGTCGCCGTGCAGGTATTTAGGTCGCTCTGAGTACACGCTCCCTTCCAAAAAATACCATCATGGGGCTAGAGGGGCTCATTAAGCCACAGCTATGGCTCAGTTTCCTGTCTTAAACATACCATCCAAGGCAAAACCTGAGTTATAAGTTATTTTCCATAAATGTTTTTATTATCCGAAAGCAAAAACTTACAAAATCTTCTACGATCTCTTTGATGCCTGCGATTGTTAAAATAATGATCAATGGCACCAGCGTGGTGTACCTTCCTGTTGGAGATACGTCTGGGATTTGCTGTAAGAGAAGAAACCACAAGAGAGGGAAGCTGGCGTGTTAAAATCCTCTCCCCTGAAATTGTCAGAATTGGGGCACTCACGGATCACTCTTTTTCAGTTCTGTTCCATGTCTGCCACACAAAAACAATTACCTCATTTTAAAAACTAGCTACGTCTTCTATATATTTTTAAAATTTTTATCCAACATCAGCTATGCATTTAGAACAGAAAAAGACTTAAAAGTACAACCCTCGGGCCATTTTTCAATGCCTCTTTCGGTGACTGCAATTTTCCTTAAGGTGCTACCAAAGACGCCTGCCTATGTACAAGTCACGTCTGTTCCCTCTATCAGACAATGACCGGATGGGGGAAACAAACTGTATTCACCACCGTAACACTTTGCGGTTAAAGAACCTTCTAGCAAAATCTCATTCTGCATGTAATTAAGGCTGCAAATTTTAAGTAACTTTTTTAAAAAACATTACCTGTAATAAGGCAATGAAGAGGAAGAAGGCATTAGCAGCTCTTCTAATCTGCTCATACAAGAATCGAGGTAGAAATGTCAACACGCTGTACTTGGCCGTACTGTAAATGCAAAGAAAAACACTACTATCAGTTCAGAGATGTACAAGCTAAAACAAAGAACAGAAGTTTCAAAAGCTTTACAAATAGCTTTAAAACCAAAATATTTCAAAACCCAGGACGATGAAATTGCAGAGCTGACTTCTCCTACGGTGTCTCCCTGGCTACCCTCCACAGGTGCTTCACGCTCCAATCACACCCAGATAGAGCCCATGCCTTCCACACGCCCTTTATTTGGCCACCTTTGCTCACACAGTCGCTTCCACTGGGCACATCCTCTCCCTTCCACCGTGTCCTGTCTCTCTGTGACTACACTGTCCTTCCCAGCCTACCCTCACATCCAATCTTACGTTTTCCATTCAGTTTGGTCAAATTCATAATGACTTCTTCATCCAAGGCCACGGTACGGTGTCTACCCCTACACAATATAGCCTCTGCTTTGCTTCATGTGCTGTCTACTTCTCTATCCCCGGAACAGATTACGGAGCGGCAAGAATGTTTACTTCAGTCCATTGCGTTCCTAGCACACAGCACGCAGCAGACAGTCCATGAACAGTGAAACAGCCCAAAGGCAACACAAACCACAGTCCTTTGGCCGCTCAGAGGTTTACCCAAGTTCACGCCACGAGAGTACCTACGTGATTCCCGGCTCACCCTCGGAAGGCATCACTCAGAGCCTGTTCTTGCTTGAAACATATTCTTGCAAGATTATCTGGCGGGTTTTGAACACACAACAAAGCAGAAGCACCAAAACAGAGGGGCGAAGGGCTCCAGAGAGAGAGTGCAGCAGAGGCAGGGCCACTGCCGCAGGACCTGACAGCAACGGAACCTGGAATGACGAGATAAAACCAAAGCTGCTTGAAACTATAGCAGCCTGAGGTCATCTGACGGAAGGAGAAGTAGTCCCGTGTGTCATTCACCGCCAATACCCCACAGAAAACCGTTCCCTGGTATCTCACTACACACAGTGATCAGAGTGGTCCTTAAAGACAAAATCATTTTAGCTTATTTCCGCCTGAGGTGCTAAAGATGTGTATGATAAATTATGTGAAAACCACTTTAAAACAGTTTGAACTCAAAGAATATGATGCTTGAAGGAATATGCCTGAATTAGCTAGAAAATTTGCTTACACAGAGCCCCTCCTCGTCTGTGTGTCCCTATGGGGTAATAGGATGTCACTGTGAAATTCAGCCAGACAGAATAAACCAGCTGACATTCTTAAGCTCATTAAAGAGTAGGGAAAACTATCACGCTTGTATACATGACAGCTTGTGGTACAAGTTTTCTTAACTACAGCTTACAGAGCAAAGTCAAATAGAACATCACGCAATCCTGACCATTGAAATAAAGCAACCAATGTTTCCCAGCAAAGGAAGCATGAAGGCTCACACACTCTAAGATAAGACGGCAGGAAGTATCTTGCAGGAAAGTGTGACCATGACATTTGAAGCCAAGATTTCATCTGTATAAAACAGACAGACACACACACAGTTGGCACATGTCTCCAGCCAT
This sequence comes from Lepilemur ruficaudatus, assembly GCA_963574885.1. Classification (NCBI taxonomy): domain Eukaryota; kingdom Metazoa; phylum Chordata; class Mammalia; order Primates; family Lepilemuridae; genus Lepilemur; species Lepilemur ruficaudatus. The sequence goes on along the minus strand of CAUYRT010042673.1, from coordinate 59,432 downwards.
GTGTGAGCATTTCCCACTCGAGCAAAATGCTGAGTGTGCTTAGGGACCCGCGTCTCTGAGCACCAGGCAGGGGAGAGTGGAGGAGGAAAGGGGTCCTGCTTACGCCAGGAGACCAAAGACAAGGGGGTAGGAAAGGGGAGGGAAACACATGCTAACTTTTACTCTACTAGATCTAGAAAAATAAGCTAAATGCTTTCATCCTGAGGGCGAGCCAGCATGATCAATAATTCAGAGAAACTCCCAGGACTGGCTACAGACATATGCTCAGAGAGAATGAAAGACTACAGATCAGTGAAGGCTCACTTAAGCGCTGGGGATCAGCAATCAGCAGTGCACCCCACACCGCACCCCTCTGATAGCTATTTTTAACAAAAAAGAATTAATCTGAAACAATTAATGCAAAAAAATTAGCACTGGCGATATTAGATAAAGGCCTGACTAAGGGACACACACACACACAATGTGAAAATAGTATAGCTAATTAGTTTTCCACCTGATGTGGCTTTCTAGTTATGTGGTTGTATGATGGACTATCAACCGATTGTTTTACTCTGTTAAAAGAGAGTTAACAGGCTGGGCGCGGTGGCTCACGCCTATAATCCTAACACTCTGGGAGGCCGAGGCTAGCGGATTCTTTGAGCTCAGTAGTTCGAGTCCAGCCTGAGCAAGAGCGAGACCCTATCTCTACTAAAAATAGAAAGAAATTAGCTGGACAACTAAAAATATAGGAAAAAAATTAGCCAGGCATGGTGGCGCATGCCTGTAGTCCCAGCTACTCAGGAGGCTGAGGCAGGAGGATCGCTTGAGCCCAGGAGTTTGAGGTTGCTGTGAGCTAGGCTGACGCCAAGGCACTCCAGCCTGGGCAACAGAGACTCTGTCTCAAAAAAAAAAAAAAAAGAGAGAGAGAGAGTTAAGATAATGCTATAAATATCACTGTGAATATGCAAATCAGCAGGGCTCATAGGCTACACCTCAAAATCTGCACATATTTAGGAGATATATTGAGAGGCTAAATAGTTCTACCTAATTTACATGCTCTTCTTTCCCATCCAAACTTTCTGCTACTGACAGAGCAATAAATAATGTTTGAGGAAAGGACACCTGAAGCAGAGGCACAAAAATTGAATTATATTTAACTTTTAAATGCTAACCAACAGCAAATTCTTCACAAAATGTAAAGCTTAAAGTAATATAATGTAACACTCAAAAGGTTATCAAAAAAGATATCATTTATTAAAGACAATTTGCAGATATACTAGAGTATAAACTCTGTTACATGTATGGTTCGTATTTGGCAGTTGATAATTAAATGCTATGAACAACAGAAAAAAAAATTCAGAGAAACTAACATTCATCCAAGAAAAGGTCACTGTGTAGCATTAAAATAATTACCAAGATACACAACCTTTATCTGTCCTATTACAGAATTAAAGACATAAAACCACAAAGAGCTATAGACAGCACCCGTCAAAATCAGTCTCCTGGCATGGTGTAGGATGATGCCTCTCAAACTTGAGGTGCACTTGAGTCTCCGAGGGCTTGTTAAAATTCAGATCAATTCTGAGTCGGTAGGTCTAGAGCAGGTCTGAGATCCTGCATTTCTAACACACACCCAGGTGAAGCCAATGCTGCTTGTCCAATGGCCACACTTTGAGTAGCAATGGTTTGGGATAGTTGCTGAGGAGGTAAATGTGTTCACATTTCCTATCTGAATTCAATCCAGCAGAACACTATAAGATGTAACAGGATGGGGTTTCCAGTTCCAAAATGGCAATGTAGAGGCAAGCTTGCTTCATTCCCCAGACAGAAAACCAGAAACAAATACACAGCACTGAGATCACCACGCGCAATATTCCAGAACTCAAATATGAGCATGAGACAATTCCCAGAGCCACAGAGAAGTGAAAAACCTCCAAGTAGACAGTAAGAGAATCAGACTTCCATATCTGAGACACCCCTACCTCTCAACCTACTTGGTACCAGGCATGTGAAAAATTCCCCCAACTCATAATTTCAAACACTGGAAAAGCAAGATTGAGGTAGACAACCAACTTCCCTAGTATCTTGGGTTCCCTGGTGGGAGATCTGACACTGCCTCAACCCACAGGAACCATCAGGAGCACCTAGAGGGAGAAATATCCCTGAGGACAGCCAGGGACAAAGCGTGGAGGTGGGATCCCATCCCCAGCTCTGGAAGCTCTGCTGCATCACTCAGCCAAAGGAGCTGCCAAACCAGAGTGGATGTTGAGCAGCGCCATACTCTAGGTGGTACATTCCACAGGCCCCCTAGGCTCGAAACCCCTAGCGAGCCTTCCCACAGGGCTGGGGTATTCCCAGTGGCACCTCCCCCATTTGGGATGGACAGCACTGCAATCCTTGATCAGAGCTGAGGCAAATCTGGGCTTAAGGTGCCACCTAGTGACAAAAAGGAGGCAGCAACCTGGCAGGAAAAGAAGAAATTCAATTGATGAACTACAAAAAATTTCTAAAGCAAACATCCAGTAAAAATCAAAACAAGCAAGAGAGAGAAGCCTTCAATAACCAACTAATTTGTCAATGCAAACATGTAGGTGTATACCAACAAGAAACAACAGCAAACAGAGAACCATGACTTCCCCAAACAAAGCAAGGAACCAGTGACTGACTCTAATTAGATGTGACATGTGAGCTTTCTGATCAAAAATTAAACACTGCAGGCTAGGTGCAGTGGCTCATGCCTGTAATTGTAGCACTCTGGGAGGCCAAGGCAGGAGGATCACTTGAGATCAGGAGTTCAAGACCAGTCTGAACAAGAACAAAACCCCATCTCTACTAAAACAGAAAAATTAGCTGGGCCTCATGGTGTGCAACTGTAGTCAGCTACTCAGGAGGCTGAGGCAGGAGAATCTCTTAAGCCCGGGAGTTTGAGGTTGCTGTAAGCTATGCTGACACCATGGCACTCTAGTCCAAGCAAAAGAGCAACACTCTGTCTAAAAAAAAAAGAAAGAAAGAAAGAAAAGAAAAGGGAAAAAAAAGAAAGAATTAAATGTTGCAGTTTTAAAGAAACCCAGTGACCTCCAAGAGAGCACAGAAAGGCAATTCACAAATTCATCAGAGAAATTTAATAAAGAGATTAAAACAATTTTAAAAATCAAACAGAAATCTTGGAACTGAGAAGTACATTTGCTGCACTGAAAAAATTCATTAGGGGCTCCCAACAGCAGAATGGATCAAGCCAAGGAAAGACTCAATGAGGTCAAAGACAGGCTATTCGAAAATGCACAGCAAGAAGATAAAAAATTTAAAAGAATGAAAAAGAGGAAATATCATCTACAAGATATACAAAAATACCTCAAAAGATCAAATCTAAGAATTACTGGTGTTCAAAAGGGAATTAAACAAGAGCAAGGGGTAGAAACCCTTTTCAAAGAAATAATAACAGAAATCTTCCCAACACTTGAGAAAGATATAAATATCCAAGTACAGGAAGGTCAGGGAACACCAAACAGATTTGACCCAAATGAGACTACCCCAAGGCATAAACAATAAAACTCTCAAAGGTCAAGGACAAAGTGATGATCCTAAAAGCAGCAAGAGAATAGAAGCAAATAACACGTAAAGGACCTTCATTGTGTCTGGCAACAGACTTCTCAACAGAAACCATATAGGCCAGGAGGGAGTGGAACAACATTTTTCAAAGTGCTGAAAGAAAAGAAAAACAAAAAACTGCCAACCAAGAATACTGTGTCCAGTAAATCTATCCTTCAACTATGAAGAAGAGATAATGTCTTTCCCAAACAAACAAAAGGCTGAGAGAATTCACCACCACCAGACCCATCTTACAAGAAATGCTGAAAGGGGTTCTTCAATCTGAAGAAATAAACACTAACCTGCAAAAAGAAAACATTTGAAGGTACAAAACTAGTAAAATTGGCTGGGCACAGTGGCTCCCAGCTGTAATCCTAACACTCTACGAGGCTGAGGCAGGAGGATCACTTGAGATCAGGAGTTTAAGACCAAGCTGAGCAAGAGCAAGATCCCATCTCTACCAAAAATAGGCCTGGTGGTGCTGCCTGTAGTCCAAGCTACTCAGGAGGCTGATGCAGGAGGATCGCTTGAGCCCAGTAGTTTGAGGTTGTACTGAGCTACGATGACACCACTGCACTATACCCAGGGTGACAAAGCAAGACCCTGCCTCAAACAACAACAACAAAAAAGAAAGTAGTAAAAATTAACAAACTCAGAATACTCTAATACTGTCATTGTGGTGTGCAATCCTACCATAACTCTAGTATGAAGCCCAAAAGACAAATCTATCAAAAACAATAATACTTGCAAAAATCTGTTAAGAGATAGGCAATATAAAAATATGTAAATTAGAACAACAAAAATCAGAGTGTGGGGGGATAAAGTTAAAGTGTGGGGGGATAAAGTTAAAGTGTAGAGGAATTTTTTTGTTTTTTCTTTGTTTCTGTTCTTTTTTGTGATCTAAGATACGTTGTCATCTCTTAAAAACAACTTGTTATAGCTATGTTTTTTGTAAGCACCATGGTAGACACAATGTAAAAGCCTACAGTATATATACTAACAATAAAAGACAACAAATTAAACCATGCTACCAGAGAAAATCACTTAGCCACAGAGAGAGACAGACAGAAAGAGTTATAAAACAACCAGAAAGGCAGCAACACGACAGCAGTAGTAAGTCTTTACTTATCAATCATAACACTGAATGTAATGAACTCAGTTCTCCAATAAAAAGAGACAAAAGAGGCCATTATATAATTAGAAATATCTGTGCACCCAACACTGGAGCACCCCCATGTATAAAGCAACATTAACAGATCTAAGGGGAGAGAGAGACTGTGAGGCTATAGTAGCAGAGGACTTGGACACCACCCTCTCAGTGACACACAGAAAACCAACAAAGCAACATAAGTGTTAAACTACACACTACACAAAACAGGCCTAGGTGGTATTTACAGAACATTTCACCCAGCTGCAGCCGAATACATATTTTTTCATCAGCACATAGTACATTCCCAGAATAGACCATATCTTAGGCCACAAAACAAGTCTCAACAAATTCAAAAAAGTATAATCATACCAAGTAACTTTTCTGACCACAATGGAATAAAACTAGACATCAATAACAACAGGAACCTCAAAAACTACATAAACACATAGAAATTAAACAACATGTTCCAACAGGCCAATGAGGAAATTAAGAAGGAATTTTTTAAATTCTTGGTGTTTGACTGCTAATCAATCAACTTATAATACACCTTTGAATGTAAGTTCACAAATTAGAGTCTCCCTGTAATTCCTATTAAATAGTGTGACTGTCCTGCTGCTATCGGATTTCCAAATCTGTTCTATCACTCGATGCATTATTCAGTAAGTAACTCTGGACAAGAAATGCTTTATCTTAACACTTGCATGGAAACGTGAGCTAAGAAGAAGATAACATTTTGACCACAGAGCATGCCGCCAGGGAAATCTTCCAGCATGGATAACCAATTCCGAATTTAAGACATCAGATATCTATGGTTAATATCATGAAACATGACACCATTGAAAAGTAGGTCCAAGAAAACAAAAATGTGAACTTGATGACATAAAATCAAAGTGAGTTGTGAGGCTTATTTAATTTTGCCCTGCAAGGCTTGAAGGATCATTTTAAAAACGATTTGCTAGTTTCAATGGAAAGAAATACTTGTTATGAAAAAACCCGGTCTCAACAAGTACAGGAATCATCATAATTCGGGCCCAATTCTGCCGCTGCCCCAAAAGAAAAGCAAACAGGTCAAGGTATCAAACTCTAATATCATGCTATATTGCATTTGATTACACTACCCTTGGCCCTTCACCCAGAATGCAGTATATTCTTTCCAAACAGAGGGAAATAATCCCTACCAAAGGCGGAAGTTTCAGGCTTTCCTAAGTATTGACATGCTATCAATCAAGTAAGGTGGACTCTGAAATCAAGTCATCCCAAATATTAATAGAAGCGTCTAAACCTACCTGCTTACGTTCCCTAAGTCTCTGCCCTCAGTCAAGGAGGCAGGGTTCTCAGGGGAGTACACACCTCGTCAGAAAGGACACTTCCTGAGCAGAGTTCAGAGACTATAACACTAAACAAGGTCTGAATGCAAAGGCAGACTGAAGCAGACCATCTGGGAGAACGGGAGGTCGCGAGACAGCTGGTTTGTAGAGATCTCTAGTACGGAAAGCAGTGTTTCACTTAGGTAAAGGTGAAAAGCAGAACCTGTCAGTCCTTCCTGTTTTGAAGAGTCAAAGGGGTTTACAGATATCAAAAATTTGAGATGAGCTATATTATTTTATTTTTCTGCATTTCTTGCATGATGGTCAAACTATTCAAATGTTTAATTCTAATTGATTTTTTTTCCTGTTAGTTTATCATTCATGTACAGGAACATACACAATACCAAAGTGTACGGCTCAAATTTTCATAAAGTGAACACAGCTATGTAGTTGTCAGATTGAAATTTAACAATAGAGACATGAGGAAAGCAAGCCTGTTTACATGTGGGATTCTAACAGCAATCATGGCACAATCTAAAGGCTAACTAGCCTCACCCTCGCAATTGTAAAAAAGACACGATATTTGTCACTTCTGCCTATGGGGACACCACCAACATAGTAGAAAGGGATGTAAAATTATACAGCCACGTCAAAAAACAACAACTAGGAATGGAATCATTAGCTAAGGAAGGAGATTGGGGTTTTTTTCCTAAAATAGACTCCTTTCTGCCTTTGCCAAGCAAGTTAAGCCCGTCTCCAAGATGCCTTCTCAGTCTGAGCTGCAGCATGTTTGGAGCCCATGGAGGGGTTGCTGCTGCCTGAGGGCCCTGGCCTGGGAGGCAGGAAGCACAGCCACCTTCACAACTGGTTTCTCAGAAGAAACGTCAACCCCTTTTAAGAGAACAATTCAGTTCTAATAAGAGTGACATTAGATTAATCGGAGACACATGGATACAAATGGGGGCGGGGAGACTTACAAATCGTGGAGTCTGGCAGAGCCCCAGACGGGCAGGGGAACCGGCAAGCTGGCGATGGTGTGGGTCTAGTCTAACGGCCAGCAGGCGCCCAAGTCAGGAAGAGCCCACGTTTCAGTTCAAGTCTGAAGGCAGGAAAAAAGCCCAGGTCCCAGTTTGAAGGCCACCGGGCAGGAGGAGTTCTCTCTCACTCGGTGGGGGCGCAGGGTCAGCTTTCTTCTGTTCAGGCTTCATCCCACCGCTGAGGCCCCACATCCGGGAGGGCACCTGCTGCTGCAGGTGTCAACCCCACCCAGACACACCCTCGCACACGCACTCAGACCGATGTCTGACCAGACACCCGGACTCCCCGCGGCCCTGTCAAGTTGACACACAGAATAACCATCACAGTCGCATTTCGGGCAGGGCACAGGTGGGCACAGCCACCGTGTGTCCCGGATAGGGGAGCCCACAGAGAGGAAGAGGGCAGTTTACGCTTGCAGAGCTGAGGAGATGCCTGAGCTGGAGTCCTCAGGGATGGAAAAGCGTCTGAGGCCAGGACAGAAGGCACAGGAGAGCATTAACGTCTATACACCAGAGAGCTGGTCCAGGAGATCAGGGTTGGGAGTCTGGAGAAACTACACAAGATAAACTAAAAGGGGGAAAAGCAAGAAGCTTAATGAAAGAAGTGCCATTCCTCTCTCACAAGCCCCCTTCTCCTGGCTGCACAGAACCCTCCACAGCCAGCCGGTGACACCCATAGCCAAGGAGCATTCCAGGGGCAACCAACCAAGCCTCACACACTCGAGTCCAAAAGTCCTTCGCCTAGAAGTGAAGCTTGCTAGCTGGCCTGTGCTCACAGGGCACCCACCAGCCTTCTCTGTTTTCTCTCTGCAAAGTTACCAAATATGTGTACACAGTCAGTCCCCACCATGAAAAAGAGGCTCAAAAATGAAAATAAAGAAGAAAAAAAAAAGGAGACTTGAGGAAACAGTGCAGGAAACTTTAAAAGAACACTTTAAAATGCTAATATCCTCAGAGTCATCAGATGAGAAAATATTCACACAAAACAAGAATAAAATATTTATTCTTGTTCTATTTCTAAAAATATGCTAGCCTACCTAAAATAATGCAAAAGAGGTGAAAAATATAGGTAAGCAAATCTCCTAAAAAGTAAAACAAAAAAACCAAGATGAAAAATAAAATAAACGTAACAATAGCATTAAAAGAGCCAATATCCAACCCTTAAGAGTTCCCCAGAAACCAGAGAAAGAGAATGTTAAAAAGTTATACAAGAAAATTTCCTAAAACTCTAAGAAGTAAGGTGGCTGATTGAAAGGGCTCACCAAGTACCCAAAACAATAAGAGACCCATACCAAAAATTTTAATTGTCAAATACCAAATGTTTTTTTAAAACACAAAACTGCTTTTCAAAAGAGCTTATTTCTAAAAGGAAAAAAATCAATATGACATTGAACTTCTGCATTGAAACATAGCTGGAGCAACACTTTAGATTTCTATACCCAGCCAAGCTATCAGACACTCAAACTTACTTTTCACATAAGCTTTCTCAGGAAGCTCCTTACTGCGAGTTGTGCATCAACAATACAAGACAGTAATCAATAAAGACCCACCCCCATACACGCACACACAGTACACAAACATTAGGGACTCTAACCCAAGGAAGTTCTGGGATGACTGCTGTCCTACCATACACCTACAGCTTGTCTAGGAAGGAGATCTCGGGGTGTAGGAGGAAAAGGTAAAACCCAGAGATTATTCTGATAGCTCATTTTTAAAATGTATAGAGAGGTTGCATAATATAAATATGTACCAACCTGATGAAAAAAGATAGGGATGAATATACAAAAAAAAAATTGTTTAAGTAGAAAAATGACACAGGAAAAGCAAGTTATACTAGAAAAGAGGCAAACATGATACACTACTTGACTACTTGGCCCCAAAGTAAATAAGTTAAATTTTCATCTGTAAGAGAATTCAGAGGCCATTTCTAAAATTAACTCAAAAATTCAGGGAAAAACACATTTCTAAACTTAATTTTGAAATACGGTAGCAACCACCAAAAGAATTAAAAACAGAGTTCACAATGGTTGCCTGTGGTGGAACAGGATCAGACGGGCAAGAGCCTGCTGGTGTTCACGATAAGCCCCTCCAGGCTATTTGAACTTCCAACTATTAGGTTGGTGCAAAAATAACCACAGTTTCAGCATTCTTGAAATTTGCCATTTGACATCGGAATACATTCTTAAATAAATGTGGTTGGTCATATGTCATTTTAATGTGCTTTTCTTGCTTTATGTTTTTTTTGCTAATGACTTACTACTCAGTGTTTATTTTATATTTATTTTAGACTATGGAAATGACGCTAGACAAAAAGCAAAATCAAGCGATTTTCTTATTCAAGTTCAAGATGGGTCGTAAAGCAGCAGAGACAACTCACAACATCAACTGCGCATTTGGCCCAGGAACTCCCGACAAACGCACAGCGCAGTGGTGGTTCCAGAAGTTTGCAAAGGCAACAAGAGCCTTGAAGATGAGGAGCACGGTGGCCGGCCATGGGAAGTTGACAACGACCAGTTGAGAGCAATCATGGAAGCTGATCCTCTTACAACTATGCGGGAAGTTGCCGAGGAACTCAAGGTCAACCCTTCTACGGTCATTCCGCATTTGAAGCAAATTGGAAAGGCGAAAAAGCTCGGTAAGTGGGTGCTTCATGAGCTGACCAAAAATAAAAATAAAATCGTTTTGAAGTGTGGTCTTCTCTTCTTGTACACAACCACAACGCACCATTTCTAGGTCGGATTGTGACGAGTGACGAAAAGTGGATTTTATACAACCGGTGACGACTAGCTCGGTGGTTGGACTGGAAAGAAGCTCCAAAGCACTTTCCAAAGCCAAACTTGCACCAAAAGCAGGTCGTGGTCACTGTTTGGTGGTCTGCTGCCACTCTGATCCACTGCAGCTTTCTGAATCCTGGTGAAACCACAACATCTGAGAAGTCTGCTCAGCAAATCAATGAGATGCACCAAAAACTGCAACACCTGCAGCCGGCATAGGTCAACAGAAAGTGCCCCGTTCTTCTCCATGACAATGCCGCCCTCATGTCACACAACCAACGCTTCAGAAGTTGAACAAATTGGGCTGCAAAGTTTTGCCTCATCCGCCATGTTCACCTGACCAACCGACTACTCCTTCTACAAGCATCTCGACGACTTTTTGCAGGGAAAACGCTCCCACAACCCACAGGATGCAGAAAATCCTTTCCAAGAGTTTGTCAAATCCTGGAGCATGGATTTTTACACCACAGGAATAAACAAACTTATTTCTCAGCAAAAACTGTGTTGATTGTAATGGTTCCTATTTTGATTAATAAAGATGTGTTGGAGCCTGGTTATAATGATTTAAAATTATGGTGTGAAACTGCAATTGCTTTTACACCAGCCTAATACCTGTCTGCAAGCCAGATGGCTCATCTCCAAGGAATACCTAACAATTTTGTCCTCCGAGTGTTAGACTGATGTTTGTTTCCTGTTAGACTCTCATGGGGCAGATTAGAATTTCCTGTCCCTTTATCCAGGATCTAGGGTGCTATATTATTTTAATAGTAAGTCCATATTTTCAATGAAAATAGTGTCCAGCTGTAGCTGTCAAGGGACAGTGCCTTCTTTCAGCTAATTGCAGGGCTGGGCATACATAAGGAGCTGTTTACTGGAACATGAAAGTAGGCTAAAAACCCAATTTGTCCTTATGCCACTCCTCACCACAAACAGAGCTGGTCACCACTCGTATCTGATCCTGCTCCCCAGAATCACTTCCTTTTGCCTGCAACAAAAGCGCCCTAGATCGTGGATAAAAGAACAGGAAATTCTAATCTGCCCTGTAAGCGTCTAATAAGAAACAAACATCAGCCCAACACTCAGAGGGCAAATCGTTATGTCTTCCTTCGAGATGAGTCGTCTGCTTTCAGCACGGACGAATTTACCCTGTAACTCACCCCACAGAGAAACGGAGATTAAAGTTCTTCTCCTCGGAATGCAAAGCACTGCATCCTGAGCAGTATCAGCTCTCACTAAGTTCTCTTGCTTCCTTCCATCCTCTGCCAAATTCCTAGAACATCTTTCTTTCTTCTTTTCATCAAATCACATCCTTCTCCTCTTCTGAGCCAACAGCCCAAGGGGTCATCTTCTCTGAGAAGCGTTTCCTTATTCACGGCTACCCAAAGTGTGCAATCTGAAATTCACCCATGCATTTTGGCTCTATCTGCGTGCGTGTGCGCGCATGTGTAAGCAAGAGAGACAGACGGGCAAAGTCAGAGAGAGAGAATTTCTCGTCTTACACGGTGAGCTCTAAGCTGGCCACAAATCCTCATCCTCTTAACCACCTCCCAGCACCTTGCAGGTTGAGAGCTCAGACCAAAGGCGCAGTGCCCTCTGCTGGCCAGACGTCACAGCAGCGTCTCCTGCACAGTAAACACTGGGGAGCAGGTCTCAGCTGATGACATTCGAGTTCCTCGGCAATTATCTTAACGCGACTCCCCACAGAAGTAATGGTTAAGGAAGAACTTTAATGCCTTATCGCATCTGGCTCTTGTATACTCACGTGTGCCCATTTAATGTAAAAACACAAAGTACTAATCTACAATGTTTTCTCATCTTTTCATTTAATTTATTCACTTATATACCCAGAATTATAACCAGATTTGTAAGGCCTGGGTGCAATCTGTACACAACACACACACAATTTGGGAGTCTTGCCTTCAGAAAAATAAAGAATGACAAAAACAAAATTGGGCACAAAGGTGAATGTTTATTTAGAACGGGAAAAAATCACTATATATTACAAATTCATGAAAGCTGAAAAATACTACCACGATATCCAGAAAACATAGTATTTTTATTAACTGTCTGGTTGGCATTCTATAATACTTTCCCCCCACATTTTTATTTGCTTAGTTTCTGACATGACCATTGTGTAATGGTGAGTACTGAAAAGAACAGAAAGAAAGTTCATTCTTTCCTCCAGCTATCATTGATCAATTACTTTGCATTAATCTTCGGGCAAAGTTTCTTTCTGCTCCACAATTTGTCAATAATGATGTCATATAAGTTTTTATGATCGTCAAATTCAGAGTAATTTCTATCAAATTTCTTTCATAAGGGAAACGTAAAATCCGCAGACCGGCTTCCGGCCCCACGCATCTCAAACGTGGGTTCCCCAATACGACTCACTCTCCAAGTGTGCCAAACTGGAGCTTTGTTAGTTCTAGCAAGAGGAAGCTACTTCTTTCCCCTGAGCCAACGAGGCCTTGTCCTGGCCCCATGTTCAAATGGATGCTTAGTTCTTGCGGATTCGGATCCTCCACACGTCCAAGGGTGGCATCAACACTGGGTATTCCACCCGAAAAGCAAATTCTCACTTCGGCACAACTCTGGAAGCTAGAAAGCTTCGACATGAACGCTGTTCTCCAGCTTCACGCTTGTCACCACACTGACCTCCCTACCCAACCATAGGACTGATAAAGTTATTTCCCTTTTTATTCAGCTCTCTAGGGGGCTGCTCTGCTTGGCCATGTCACCAGTTTAATCTCAGCCAGCACCCAGTTCCATTGAGGGAGCCTCTGACTTGGTCATGAAGCTGCACAGAGCCAAAAGGCTGAGCTGTGTCACCAACTGTCACACGACTTTGGGTAAGTCTCTGTTGGAGCTGCACAGTGAGGGGTGGTGGGTGAAGCCAGAGGGCATCTCGTGTCTCCTCTAAACCTAGTATCAGAGAGGCGCCTCCACCCAGACGGCACCCAGATCCCACCCGCGTTGCCCCGCCCAGACTGCTCCGCGGCAGTACTCTCGCCTGGGCGGCCCTCACTGCCCGAGAGCCGCTCTTGCCTCCGTGGTCTCTTCTCAAGCTAAGAAACAAACAAACAAAAACCCTCGGCACTCAGGTTCTTACAAAGCCTCTTTAAATTTTAGCAAAAGCAAAACAGTATCCGTGAAACGTCCACCAGGTCTACACACTCCTGCACTAGAACCAAGAACACACACGATGCTGACCTTGAGACCTGCCCAGTCTGGAGAGCGGCAGACGGGCAACGGCTCCAAGCAGTGAGAAGTCCGACAACCTTAAGAGGCGTGTGATACGACATGAACACGGAGAAGGTGACATCTGAGCCTAAAGCTCAAGCGGTAGTACATTCATCAGTGTTCTGGGTGGAAGCACACTTCACTCCCCGCCACCACTCTGACTGCCCTCTTCTCAACATCTGCTTAAGAGTTACCGTTTGTAGCCGCTATTTCCAGCTTAAAAGGTTAACTTGCCCTGTAACACCCAACAAGCAAGCGAGGTGGCAGGCTTCAAACTCACATCTGCCCAGCCCCAGACTCAAAATCGCTTTTGTTGGGTTCTTGGCCCTTTTGGGAATTAGATGACCATAACGGATGCCCTCCCAGGAAAATGAACCTCTGCCCACCGACAGCATTCTAGGCTTCGATGTCTGACAGTTTTTCCAGTGCCTCCAGGCATGTGTTTCCAACAGGTGGCCCCTCTCCAGTGCAAACCCCTGCTTCAGACACAAGCGTCCCCCTTCCCGGAACTAGCCATGCTCATCTTTCCCCTCCTCTATTCACACTCCCCTCTGGAAAACCCTGGGCCGCTCTACCCATCCACCCGGACCTCTCCTCAGAGCCGCTTGGGATAAACAACCTCTTCCTTAAAATCTGAGAAAATGTAGCTGTCCCTTCAGCACTGAGCTTTATGCTACCTCTCATTACAAATTATCCTTTCGTTACAGATAACAGAAGGTGTCCCATAACATATGATACTGCAGAACTAGGTCTTCTCATTTTCCTATGTCCTGGGACTGCCCCTCCAGGGCTAGCTAATTCCTAGAAATAGCAAACCACTCACCAGGAAGTGTGTCTTTCACACGCAGAGCAACCAGTCCAAAGCCCATACCTCCCACCTCCATAATGCAGCTCTCCATCATCAAGCCTGCCCCAGTCACCCCAGGGCCAGTCACCAGACACCAGACAACAGGGCAGCATCCAAGTCCAGAGCCCACTGAAGTTATTCATACCAGGCAGTCCTAAGTCTGACTACCCCGCCTTGCTTTTCCCATGGAAGCCACCCTCTTGACTTTTAAGTCAACACACAGTACATAACACCTCCCCTAAGGTGGGCACCTTCACCTGGTAGTCAGAGTGCGTCCACAGGTGCATACAGCACACGCATCAGGTGAAATGGGCAACAATTATAGTGAACGAGTGCTAGAGAATGAAAACCTTATTTTTGTACAGTTATCTTTAAAAGGGAGGGGAGACTAGGAAAAAGCAATGCCTAAATTTTATAGACATCTGCTTAAGGTGGCTTTACAAAATATCTACAAAATCAGCCCGTTAAAAGGAAAATAGACCTGCCTGAGCAACATAGCAAGACCCCATCTCTATAAAAAATAGAAAAATTAGCCAGGCATGGTGTCACCTGCCTGTCGTCCCAGCTACTTGAAAGGCTGAGGCAGGAGGATCTCTTGGGCCCAGGAGTTTGAGGCAGCAGTGAACTATGATGACACCGCTGCACTCTAGCCTGGGCAACAGAGCAAGACTCTGTCTCAAGAAAAAAAAAAAAATGAACAATGCAGGATCAAATAAATATTCACAAAAATTTATATGCAAAAAACACCCTTATGTTACCCTTAAATCTAAAAAAGTCATTAGGTATGACAAATTCAATTTTCATGTAGCTATCAAACTTTTTATTTTCCTAAATAGTCAGGAATTTCACTAGGCAATGATTAGTCCTAAAATCAACCATTCTTTTGAATGGTTAAATCATACCCCAAAAGTAGCACCTTTACCTAGTTGCTCTATGTTTAATTCTGTCTAAAATACATTACAGTGAAACATGAAGCCTCCAGGTTTCATAGAACAATAGTTCGTTCCATGACTTTAATCACACATAAGATTCTTTCCATCTGTTTTTGATACTAATGGCCTATCTCAGACCTCAAAGAATTTCTCAAAACAGGCGATTAATCTGTTGATCTATGATCCATCACATATCGTAGCCCCTCCCCCCACCTGCTTGGGTAAAGAACATGCACCTGCAGGAAGTGACCAGTCCTCAGAGGGACCCACCGCTTGCGGGGGGTGTTGGCATCCAGACCCTACACCTTGATCCCGTTAGCGCTAGGCTCTCAAAAGCTCTCAACACTTCACTCAACACTGGGTCTGCCAAACAGAAACAATGCCCCAGGGTGGCTTTAGTCACACATCATGCAAGCAGATGACAATACTGAGATTACCATTCCCTCTTAATATTCTAATAAGAATGTTAAATACCCTAATACAAAGGCACAGAAGTGCATTAATGCAAAAGGTGACTTGCACACAGAGGTCCCCTCCACCTGTGCCTAAGAGAGCACAGTGTTCCTCCAAGTACACAGGGGTTTTTAAAACTCCAACTCTCATTTATTCTAAAGATAGAACAACGTTTCTCAAAAATGGAATTCTGTCCAAAGGGCTGTTAGCGATCACGTCACCTGACAATCAAGTCATGTCACCTCCCAACTTACCGACAATAAGGAAGACAGCCTTTCCTGAAGATCCAGTGTTCCAGGCACCACGCTCTGCACGTGTTTGTCTGTTGTTTATTTGTTTATTTTTTTTGCATCATTTACTGAGTCTTCAAAACCCCCTCACAGGAGGTATCAAACTCCTCCTTTTCTCTAGTGAGGAAGCTGAGGACCATTTAGATGAAGTCACCATTTACTTTTTTCAGATTTCCTTAACTAGACTGTTTCTGCCAGGAGTTAACTACAGTGTGAAAAGAAAAACAATCTTCTCCCCGTCGATGTGGATGTCACACAGGGGTCCAAAATAAGCCAGAAGCAGCAGGACAATGACCAGGCCATGGAACGTTCTCCAGGGAGGCAGCGGTCGACGGCAGAGCCGGGGAGGAGGGCGTCACACTGCGCGGCCTCCACGGCGCTGCTTCCGCTTCCCAAGAAGCTTCCGATCCTCTTTTCCCGCCCAGTCTCCTCTTCAAAACTATTTGTACCAATTACATAAAGTCATCGATTGTAGGATTGGCCTCCTCCAATAAAACTGGATAAAATGGTCCAGAAAAAGAAGCCCACACGCTCACTCCCTCCTCGGGGAAGCTCTTTGCAAGGAGATCAAACAACGCAGCGGATTAACCACGAAGGACTCGTGGGGACACAGGGGCATCCGGTGCTGGGAGCAGTCGGCCCAAATGTGCGTGAGCCCAGGGGAAGAGAGCTCTGGGGGATAAACTGCTCGGCTGGTACTGCCGGCGTGAAAACGGACAAGAATCATGTTTCTGTGTGTGAAGGGTTCGAATCCAGACAGGGAGACAAAACATACTCAGACCAAGACGCCTGCAGTGTGCAGCTCAGATCAAGGTATATGCAGTGTAAAACGGTACCAGGACATGGCTGTAGGGAGCAAGGAAAGTGACTTCAAGTGATAAAAACAGGTAGGTGGGAAGACGGGGAAGGGAGGAGGAAAGGAAGCCTCCAGGTGTGTGTCCCAAGCTTTCCCCACA
Source organism: Lepilemur ruficaudatus (assembly GCA_963574885.1). Taxonomy (NCBI): domain Eukaryota; kingdom Metazoa; phylum Chordata; class Mammalia; order Primates; family Lepilemuridae; genus Lepilemur; species Lepilemur ruficaudatus. The sequence goes on along the minus strand of CAUYRT010042673.1, from coordinate 42,879 downwards.
CCGAGACTCAGGGCCCCACGGCACCTCGTGCAGCCCTGTCAACCCCCTGGAACCCATCCCACGGCTTCTCAGCGCCCATTCGAACCGCTTCTCAACGCCTTACGTCACTCCCCAGGTAACGGCATCCTCTGGCCTTTCCCGAACAAAGGCAAGGCTGCTAACGTGGGTTAGGCGAACCCCACCCCCCAGGGCAGCAGAGGAGGGGTATGGCCGGAACATTCTCAACTTCCCACTATCACGTTTGCCCGAATATATTCCCGCAAAGTCCTTAAGGACAACACCAAAGGTGGGCTCACACGGGTGTTAGGTTTAGGCGATCCTTAGCCAGAGGGAAATCTGAAGAGTCGCCTAGTTCAGACAGTTTGAGAAGGGGGATATTAAACGGATGTGAGAGGTGAGAGCCGTGAAGAGAAATAAAACTGTGATCCAAGGGACGCTACACGGCAAAGGGCCGCTGTCAAACTGGAAGAGCACAGTGAGCTCGTGGGCTAAGCCCAGGTCTGCGCGAGTTTGCTGACCTCACTGTGGACAGAGAAGCCATTACAACGTCACACTTGCCCCTGGCTAGAAGGAGGCGGACAGAAGGTGTCCAAAATGGTAAGCGGTGTTAACTGTGTTTGAAAACAACTGTAACAACGTCAGAACTTCAAATCGTTTTTATCTTTATGCTTTCAGTTTTGTAAACACAGATGAAGGTCCCGTGAATATCAGAGCAGCAAAGCGCTTCTAAAACATAGACGCAGACACCAAGGCTCTGCCCCCTCCAAACAGACAGACAAGCTAACAGGCAGGAAAGCAGGCTGTGTCCCTACAGTCTCCTCCCTTGTCACATAATCTTTCCTACAGTCATCCCTGCCAAACAAGCTTTCATACCCTCTGCAGCACGGCTGTGCTCCCAGGAAACCTAATAAGATATTTATGAACGTCTCGATGTCGGCAGCAAGAGCCTCCGCAGCGGCAGAAAGGTCAAAGCTATCCCCTGCACCCCCACGTGGAGATTATATCTACTAAACACATAAGTAAATGCAGCAGACCCAGACTGATCTTTTTGTGCCATTTGTTTTTTAAAAAAAAATCATCAAAGGATTAAGAAACTAGAGTTTAATATTCAACACAGCACACTAAGTGAGTCCCTTAGCACACATTAACCCACGTCCAACGTCAGCCAGGTGCTCTGTGCCACAGACCTTGGACAGCTCCCCCTCCCAGGCCCGGCACTAGTAGCTCCGACCCTTCATTGTCCCCAAACTCTGCCCTACCTCAGCCCCTTCGCTTTGAGCACTCTGTCCCCTCCCGATTTCATGGGGTAAACAGAAGCATTTGGGTAGACTTGATTCACCATGATGCCCACAACACACAAACTCACTCCCCTCATCTTAGGAAAAAAAAAAAAAGAATTTCCTCTTCATCCTGCCCAAGTCTACAACACACTTTGCCCTTGAGCTCAGCTTCTTTCTGGCATCCCTCCTTACCGGGTGAGCCCTCCACCCCTGGTGGCTCCTTGGCAATGTCGCCCGCAGGCTCCTTTTCCTGAACCTTGAACGGGGATCACCCCCAAGGCTCTGCCCTTGGTCCTCAATGCACGGAACCATCCTTTCCATTTGTGGCCCACGTCCCCACCAGTGTGCTCACCAGGTGGCCATCAAGCCCGGCCCCAGCCTTGAGCTCTACCACAGCTCCATCTACACCAACACATGGAGCTCCTCCGGACACACTGCCCCGACTGTCCCACAGACTCTGCAAGGTGGGCACGACCACTCCTGACGTCTCCACCTCCAGCTCCCTCAGTTGTTCAGTAATCGCACAGTGAGCCTCGTCAACTAGGCCAAAGAGTCACGACAAGGGCAAGGAAGCAAAACTAAGAAATGTAAAACAAAAGAACACACTATCAGGGAGTTACGACAGTAAGTAGGTTAAGTGACCCTGGTATGTGGAAAAGGATCTCTGTGGGGATTTCATTATTTGATTCCAAAAAATTCAAAACAAATGTACGAGCAGTTCTACAACACAAACAGGAGCAAAAAGAAATCAAAGGCTAAAATATTAACATCACAATCAAGTGTAAGACCAAAATAACTAATAAGCATAAGAACAGAATAAAAATTACAGCCATATTACCACCAGAGCGATCAATTTTATTTTACATGAAATTGAATTGTATGTGAAATGTAATTTTTGTTTTCTATGAAAACACGTAAAATAAAATTCACGAGCAAATTGGCTGAAGAAGTTGTAACAGGAAGCTAATGCAATCATCAAACCGACCAATTGGTCAGGCTAAAAATACAGATTCAGAGATGTAATTAAAAAGTCTGAACGAACGAACTTTGCAGCCTACAGAGCATAAACCTTCCTTCCAAGTAAAAGGGAAACCTGGAGTGAGTCTGGCCCTCCCAGCTGCAGACACTGAAGCAAGGCAGGACAGAGGACCACACCCTCAGACCACCTCCCAGGGTGGCCAGTTTCTTCCTTTGCAAATAAGGTCAACAGAAACACCTTCCCCACCACTGTCAGACCACGGCGTCAGGGTTTCAGAGCTGGGGGAGACCTTGGAAAATCTCATTCACACCCTCCAGCTTACACAGGAGGAAACCGGGGCCTTGAAAGAGAAAGTGCCACATCGGCAGGAATCTATCCACACAGGGCACTCAGTGTCAGGACACAGTGCGAGGGTCCAGAACCCATCAAGGCTGCGCTCTTGGACCCGCGGGCTGAGGGCAGTGACAACCCAGGGCATCTGGCACCCAGAGCAGCAGTGTTTTTTAAACAACCCCTTCTCTATGTGGCAAAATTTCTTTTGGTAACAATTATGAAATAAAAACATAAATTTAACCAGAAAAGAAACAGACAGCAAAAATTGTCTTTATAAAATTATATCTAATCATGCCAATAAATAAAATAATGATAATTATTACGCTACAAAAAAGGGGGAAAAAGCACAACTATTTATTCAATAGTTTTTATATCCATGTAACAGTTTGAACTTCGACCCCTTGGTTACAGGCTGACACAATATGTCCATCAGTAATTGTCAAGTGACTAGGAAGTGACATTTAATAAAACCAACACGTCTACAATGGGCATATTTCAGACAACTACTAGATCATGCCGATAATGCTACATTTTATTTTCTTGAATTAGTCTTCAATTTTAAAACAATGAATAAGCATGAATGAATTGCAATTTTAAGACTATTAAATCTAGTAATGTTTAACAGACTAAAATGTGCACTTCCCCAACAAAAATGTAACACCTCACAGTTCATACTGTCTCACTGTTTTAACTGTTAGACGCAGAAACCTCCAGGTGGTCACATAAAATGACAGAACTGAAGTAACTCAAGTCTGACTGTCTTAGTGTTTGCAGGCACTACACTGCCACTATTTATGTCTTATCTACTGTGTCAACCCAGGAACACGTAGCACATCAGGGCTTGTGGAGACACAGACCTGCGCCCAAAGTAAGTTCCAAACCTGTTCCAATTCTTAGAACCTTGCTCTCAGAATGTACACAAAAGCCAGGTACAGTGGCTCATGTTTATAATCCCAGCACTTTGGGAAGCCGAGGCAGGAGGATACCCTGAGGTCAGGAGTTCCAGACCAACCTGGACAACATAGTGAGACCCATCTCTACAAAAAATTTAAACAATTAGCTGGGCACAGTGGCATGCCCCTGTAGTCTCAGCTACTCAGGAGCCTGAGGCAGGAGGATCACTTGAGCCCAGGAGTTTGAGGCTGCAGTGGGCTATGGCTGTACCACTGCACTCTGGCCTGGGCAACAAAGCAAGACCCTGTCTCTAAATAGATAAATAAATAAAACATGTACACATACAGCTCAGTTGGGGACACCAGGGGCCAGAGGGTTAACTGGGAGTGCTCCCAATTGATCTCCATGGAGAATACTCATTTGAAAGAAATAAAAATGTGCTAATTGGAAGCATATATCTGTATGTATTTTATATATGTATGTATTATATATAGATAAAATCTTTGAAACTAAGTAGTAATCACAGAAATTGCTCAGAAGGAGGCTTTCCCAGGGAGGAGCGCTTTAATGCTGGTGCACAGGGACCATAAAAGCAGGACTTCCAGTGGGTGGTGCTGTGTGCACCCGCTGACTGCCTGCGCCTCGGACAGATCACTCCCCTGCACCCTGCACAGCCCTTGGTCCTCGGGCACTGCAGGGACTTGGATGCATTCTGTAGGTTTTCCTGGTGCATTTCCTCAACCGTGCGATGGAGATGCTCCCTGGGACCGGCCCTGCCTTGCATCTTCAGGCTCCTGGAGGACCGCAGGCTTGGGCGTGGGAGCCCTGACTCCAGCCTGCACGTGGTGTGTTTCCAAGGACAGCTTCCAAGAAGTAAAGTCACAAGGTGGGCAACACCGTGAGGAATGATGCGACCCACCTGTGGTCCTGGAAGAACATGCCAGAGGCCACTCTCAGTCTGTCTTTCCCGTAACTCCTCTTTTGAGAAGCTGATGGTATAAGCCAAAGAGCAGGGAGGAGAAAACACAGCAAGAAACTTAGCCACGGAAACGGATAATTCCACACGTGTCCTTTGTCATTGTCTTACTCAAACCTACGGAAAAGGTGAGGAGCAATGAGCAGATCGGAACCACCAAGGCGGCACCCTCGATCTTCTCGTGGCTGCACCCCCCGGCACCAAGCTCCGAGACTGGTGTGTGCCAGGTACTAAAAATGAATTTGTCGAATGAACAATTTTACACCTCAACTGCCATAAATGACTAAGGATGCCAGCTATCACATTAAATTCCGAACGTGCCTGCTCGAAGGTAGACATCCATCTGTTAAGTCTGAAGAACTGGCTTCAAAAGCGTTTAACTGGGCGGCCTCCTGTTAGGAGTAGTTTACATAAGAAAGCACAATGTCAGAAGCACACGACACATCAATTTCCGAGGCTTAAGTAACTGCACATCTCGGTGGGGGTTCGACTTTGTTCAATAAGCAATTAGGTGTGAAGGGAAATCTTAGAGCAGCACGTTAAGCCAATTTCTACTTTCTGTTCAATTCTGACCTTGGCCTGCAGAGCAGAGTCCTTTGGCAAAGGTGTTCCACCTCCCACTGGCTGTGAACCGTACCCCATCCCGGGGAGGACGCGAGAGGAAGCAGACAGACTTTGTCATCGGGGAGACACAGCAGAGCGGGGGAGTCAGAGAGGTCTAAAAATAGATGTCATGCACCGCGCTCAGATCCACAGCAGAAGGGTCTGAGAAACGCTGAGCGCACAGAGGGAGCAGGACGAGGAAGACGGTGCCTCTTCAGAGAGATGCAACCTGAGCCTTAGAAGACACAGCTCCCCAGGAGAGCAGGGAAGGAGAGAGCGGTCTAGGGAAAGAGCCGTGACTAAAGGCTGCAGCCAGATGCAAGAAGGGAAGCAGCGTGGGGAGATGGCACGCCAAGCCGGGGACAGAATGAGAGTGGCCTTGTTGTATATCCTACCGGAGACAGAACGGAATCCCAGTGCCTCAGCTGTTTTAGAATGATATTATAACCACCAGCAACAGAGAAGACGGAAGCAAAATGGCCTAGAGGGAGAGGATCCCATTACAGGTGGAGACAGGAGACATGAATCAGCACTGGTGCGGTACAAACAATCCACTTGACGAAGAGCAGATGTGGTTTAAAACCCTGCACCCAACGCAGCACACTTCTCCCTCGGCACTCTGACTCTCCGTCCTGGTCCTGGTGTATCCCCGCGTACCCAGATCCTCAGGGAAGGATGGGGCTGGGAGGTCAACCACACTGCATTTTAACCTTTTATGCCTATTTTCAAAAGAGGTGCTTACTGTGTACACTGCAAGACACAAGATAAAGAAAGGACAAAGAAGCCTCAAAACATCACCATGCGATAGAATACGGACACTCCCTGTAACGGTGGAGTGTTCATTACTATTTCAAAGAGCAATGAGACTGATTCAAGGAACCCAGCGCAGTGAAACACGCAGAGACAGAAAGTAGAACGGTGGCTGCCAGGGGCCGGGGGGTTGTTTAATGGGGACAGAGTTTCACTGTGCAAGATGAAAGGAGTTCAGGAGACTGGACACACAGCAATGTGAATGTTCGTCACACTACTGAGCTGTCTACTTAAGCCCGCTTAAGACGGTAAATTTTACATTATGCATATTTTACCACAATTAAAAAGAGTAATAAGCCTAGTCAATCTGTCATGCAGGATGGGCTATACGGAATCTATGGTGCATTTTGTTCTAGATGTTTCATGTTTGTAATCTCCTTGGCTTCACCACAAGCCTTCAAGGGAAGTGTGCTTCCATCCAACCAACAGGGAGACTCAGGCTCAGAGAAATCGCAGACTTAACAAAAGGTCATTCTGCTCATGCCCGGCAGGGCCCAGACTTCCCTACCAGCTATGTTTTCTCCTTGTACTATATCGTACTATACCTTAATAATTACCTTCCTTCTCTGGTTATTACAAAAAAAAAAAAAGACAGGTTACACTGCAAGTTTTTTCTATTACATACTTAATAATTTAGAGTTCTCCATGACAACCTCAGGCAAATACTAAAATTAATCTTCAAAATCAGGTTACTGCAAAAAAGAAAATGTGTCTAGTTTGTTCCTTAAATACACTCATCCTACTTGATTAGCACATTACCTTTTAATCTCCACCAATGCAATTCAAAACCTGGTTTTTTAATGAACTCAAGTGATACACATACCAAGATTGGTGGAAGAATTATCATCAAACACACTATCTAAAATGCAATCACAATATCAAAATTTATAAAGCACTCAGCCCAGCACTGTTTAAAGTGTGTTATGCATATCAAATCACTTAATCCTCACAATAGTTCTGTGATTTGCACTGTAGGACGGGGTGGGAGCAAACGGGACCACCTCCAACAAGATACCCCGCAGTGTTAGCTGCAAACAGAAATCAGAGCCCCATGCCAGCCCACATGAACCTAGAATTTTCTTATGCAATGTAAGGTTAAAAATAAAATACCTGATGCATATGTTAGGGACTCACCAAGCAGGTTACCTTTACATGCATGCAGCAGGAAATGAGAGGTACCTCACAGCTTGTGGAATACAAACACGTCAAGAGTGAGCACCGGCAGGCAAAAGCAAGTATCGCACTGACATCGTTCTGCAAAGATTCCGCAAAATTGCATTTGATGCTTTTATGGGAAACATAAAACTTGGCATAAAGGTTTTAGAGATAAAACAATTCACTTTCTAGTCAGAGACTGTCTTTAAAGTCTTAGGGAAAATACGTCTTATCTTAGAAGTCACCGTATAGCTCTGTCACTTCTGCAGAACTCGACCACAGCTCTGATCATTACCTTATAAACATCATGACCCACATTGATGCTGTCCTAACTTTAAAATACTAAATGTATTTCAGAAATAAACTCCATACAAGTTTCTTTAAAATGCTAGACATTCTTATCGTGTTCATTTTTTCTTTATCTTTTTTTTTAGAGACAGGGTCTCATTCTGTCGCCCAGGCTGGAGTGCAGTGGCGCAACCATGGCTCATTTTAACCTCAAATTCTGGGCTCAAGCAATCCTCTGGCCTCAGCCACCAGAGTGGCTTAGGACTTTAGGCATGCACCACCATGCCCTGCTAATTTTTTTAATTTTTTACAGAGACGGGGTCTTGCTATGTTACCCAGGTTGGTCTTGAACTCCTGGCCTCAAGGGATCCTCCCACCTTGACCTCCCAAAGAACTGGTATTATAGGCATGAGCCACTGCTCCTGGCAGATGTTCATTTTTCTTAATGTAGTATCTCAAAATATCAAATTCATAATGTCCCCTAGCACAACAGTTTAAAAAAATGTGACATATAATCAATGTATCTTCAAGATATGTGAGAAATCATATTTGGCTATGAAGAATGTTAAATCAGTATCTTTAAACATATATTATATATATATATATAAAGTACTGTGGTTTAAAATCCAAGTCAGTTAACTTTCTTATAAGGCAATCCACTATTACAAAATTTTTAAATATCACAGGTTGATCTCTATAAAACACTTGTTTTATTCTATAGCAAACACCAGCACTGTACTGAAAATAGCCTCTTATCTAGTTAAGTGTATGACATGTGATAAAAGTTTTTTTGGAACACTACACTGCGTCCATGAACCATCCAAAGAAAATACTAGCAAATGCACCACAAAACTGGAAATACATGCACCTCAGAAAGTAAACTAGAAACATCTGAAAAGATTGTCTGTAGGTGACAGAGAACCTCCAGCTTTCTAAGCATTTCCTCAAAGCTTATACAGAATGACATACAGTTTTGGAGTTATCGGGTACAATTCTCAGGGCAAGAAATTAAAAGCTTTTGCAACCCTCATTTAGAGCTTTGTTGAGTATAGGAGCAACGCCGTCAAGGAACTTGGTGAAATAAGAAAACTCACTCTCTCCCAAGGATATAACAGAAGACCCCACATAGGAGGAGACCACACATGCTGCCTGGGACAACACTAGGGGCATCTCTATAAACGTGTCCGTGACTATCACACAAACATTAACTATTAATATTAAGTGCCAGGCAGGTCATGAATACCAATGCAAATGTGGTATTAGAATTAATATATTGCTAAAGGGACTAAAAATGTTTGCTGTTGCTTCTGGGCCAACTGCTGCATCTTATGTGTAGGTCGCAATGTCTGGGAGTCACAGGAAGCCTCAATGTAGAGGAGAAACTTTCAACTCCAGCCAGCCGTGGACTAGAATGGTCTGCCAGCCGAACTGGCACATCCCCCACGGAAACAGGTGTTCATGTGTGGACCGGGTGAATTGTAGGCATTAAGTGAGTTGTGACGTGTGCCTGTGTGTGGATACAGTCACACAAAACTGTGGAAGGAGGTTGGTAAAGTTATCAGTAGGAATCTCCCATTGTTATTTTTCACTTTGGAGTTGTCTGACTTCACAATATTTATAATGTTTAGCTTACAAACGCAGCTAACCCATGTCAAGACCTCTGTATAGAGAATAATTGTGGTGTACACACACTCCATCCCGTACTTAAAATTACACTGACCAGGTACAGTGGCTGACACCTATAATCCCAGCACTCTGGGAGGCCACGAATTTGAGACCAGCCTGGGCAACATCGTGAGATCTCATCTCTATAAAAAAAAAAAAAGTTAGCAGGGTGTGGTGGTACACACCTGTAGTCCCAGCTACTTGAGAGGCTGAGGTGGGAGGATCGCTTGAGCCCAGGAGTTTGAGGCTGCAGTGAGCTGTGATCACACCACTGCACTCCAGCCTGAGTGACAGAGCAAGACTCTGTCTCAAAAAAAAATTACTTCTTGTCCTACAATATCTAAGCTTATAGAGTGAACAAAACTTATTGAAATAGGTGTGGTGTGAACCCGCTTGACAGCAGACAAAACAGTGATACCAAGAGACGTTCATGTTTCTGCCTCCCCATAGCATCGTCATTATATGAAATTACGTTAATTTCCTCTGGTACCTTGACACTAGAATGATTAATGAACCCTAATTTGTAAAAGTAACATTAAAAATGAATATGAGGCAGTTTTAACAAAGCAGGAATACTAGGGAAGTAATTACAATACTACTCAGCAAACAGCCTTACTGTTTTAAAATAACGAGCTCTATTTTTAAACTGTCAGAGCTTGGTGACACGTTTCACATGCTAGACAGTAATACTTTCAAAACTTCCACCCTTCACTGGAATAAAAAGAAAAGCATAATATTTTTGATTCGATAATTTAAAGATTATTCCTTTATATAACTGAATCTACAATTAAGCATTCAGATTAAATATTATACGCAGTGCCAAGTTCCTTAGGGATATTCAAAGCAGAGCTCACATGGCCAAAAAGCTAACAGTTCAACCCAAGGAAGGAAGAAAAAGAGGGGTGGGGAGAAGATAAAGGTTTTATATTCACAACTCAATAAAATTCTAGTTACACATTGGACCAAGTATAAGGGTGCAACCATTCTATGGTAAAGGATCATGGTCTCTGGTCGCAGGAGGAGGTGTCAGTGAATTTATACGCAGCTTTGCTCTTTCACTACAGCAAAAGGAGAAGGGATTTTCTTGATTTAATAATGATCCGTTCACAAACACTCAAACACATCTTAGGTCTGCCTTCTGCTCGCAATGCAGCCTGCTTGCTTGTAACTGCTGCAGTCTGGAAAAAATACACATACGAAAGGCCCAAACACCCAAATTCACCTTGTGATTCTCTACCCTGCATATTTCTTCACCAGGCAACCTATGTCCCTTGGGCAGAGTAATGCTCAAGTCCACTTTCCTTTTCCCCCGTGACAGCTTCTCAGCTGACTGCTCTGGTTACCAAAGGATTGGACAGTAGGCAACATGAGTGGCAAAAAGGAACAACACGTGTGAAAACGGGTGTCAGCCAGCAGCCACTGTGTGAGCTCTGACTCGGCACAACCGTGGGCTGCAAACACGTTCTCATCCATCCTTACCACGCCACGAGGTACGACATCATTCCACTTCCTGTTTGCTATGCGGAGCATTTTGAAATCAAACAGATCTAGAGGTAGGGAACGATCTGTCAAAAGTTGGGGTGTCTCCCCAGTAAAGCCAGCCCTGCCCCCGCTTGCTGGAGGAAGGAGACCAGACAGCTGTGCTCCTACAGCCAATGGAGGTCGCCCTGGGTGGCCCCCGTACTAAGGAGAAAAGGAGTTTTCTGCTATTCTGAGGCTTATCACCTTGCCCCAACCCTCCCATGAAATAGTTCAAAACAAAACAAAACTCAGGAACATGAGAAATGGTGTCAACAGCTTCCCTGTCACTGAAACTGGAACCCCAGGAATCATCCTTATCTATTTCCCATTCCCTTACAGCCCTGCTTCTGACCACCCTAGTGACTCTCCTGCAATGCTCCGACCTCGTTCCTCTGCCGGGCAGTGACCGCAGCCTACTGTGCTTCTAAACGCAGAGCCCGCACTGTGCACATCAAACCCAAGTGCTATCCCTTTATCGCTTTGTCACTCGCCCCTGCGAAAGCTTTTCCCCGCTACGGCTAACCCATCCGCAGTGGCTTGGCCTCTCACGGCACATCCTCCGTCCGTCACCCCTACTTCTCCCACAGCTTTTCTGGAAAGGCACACTCCCAGCTGTTCCTCTACACGAGCTGTGCCCCACGCCTGGCATGCTCACCCCACGAACCCACCTGAGCTTTCAGGCTGCCTCCGACTCTTCCCTCAGCCCAGCTCACTGGTCACCTGCCAGGGGCTTTGCCCATCCGCTTTTCTAGCCCGGCAGGGCTGCACTGACCACCCACCCCCCGTTCTTCCTGGTGGAGGAGGACTGCAATGCTTGCCTCGCATACACCACAGGTAGGATCACAACTGGCACCTAAGTCTCCTTACTATTAATATGATCAGTCTCGGTGCTGCTCAGGCCTAAAGGAAAAGCCAGACTGGGTACGATCAGGTAGGTTTCCTCCAAGAAAGAAGAGGAGCCCTGCTCAACAGGAATCTAAAGCAAGTGCCTCCAAAGTGGGGTTTGGGAAGAAGTTATCAGAGCTTGCATTCATATGTACCTCCAAAAAATCAAGCTTTAGTAACATTTATTGAATGGACTGACATTGCTGTCCTGACATGATCCTATGTAATGTGGCAGGAGGGGAAGCTCCTTAATGCTGTGGACTTAACTGTGCCCACTGCCCAATTCATCTGTTGAAGCCCTAGCCCCCAGTGTGATGGTATCTGGAGCTGGGGCCTGCAAATGATAATTGGGATTGATGAAGTCATGGGGGTGGGGCCCTCATCATGGGATTAGTGCCCTCGTTAGCAAGAGAGCTCACTCTCTGTCTCCTGTCTCTTGCTCATGCTTGCGGGTTCCCCCCCCTTCTCTCTCTCTCTCTTTCCCTCTCTCTTCCTCTCTCCCCTTCCCCTGTGAGGATACAGCAAGAAGGCAGCCATGTGCAAGCCAGCAGGAGAGATTTCACCAGATGCCAACACCCTGATCTTGGACTTCCAATCTCTGGAACTGTGAGATAATAAATTTCTGCCTAAGCCACCCAGCCTATGGTATTTTGCTACGGCAGCCTGAGCAGACTGACACAGGGGCAGCAGTTGTGCCCTTCCCTGTCTGTCCCTCTGCTTATTGTAATATTGGACACTTCAGTTTGTGCGTCCCAGCCAGGTGGAGTCGTGAATTACTTTAATTTCAACTAAACTAACCCTCCCAAAAAGAACGAGTAGCTTAAGAATCATGCAATAAAGCCACAAGTTGAAAATGGCACTTAGTAACGATGCAATTATGAACAAACTAAAAAACAGCAGAATCAACACTTCCATTCTTAAAAGCTCTTCAAAATTGTTCTACTAGGTTAATTATTATGATAATTCAATCAAATATGATAAGTCAGCCACAATTTTTTAAAGTAATCAACAAGATAAACAATACATACTTACATCCACAATTCTTACCTGGGAATCTTAGTAAATACACCCTGGGTCTTGAGATAATAACTAATAATGACAGCACATGTCTACAGATGTTTAAATACACATATTAAAGGTTCATGCTACAAAGTTTTACTTATGGGGCATGTGACCCAAAAAATCTGGAGACCATTGACATAGATCAAGAACTTCCCTGGCAGAAAGCTATTTGCACCCTCCAGCAGAAGTTTCTTCTAAGGCAGGCCTGAGAGCGGAAATATGCCACGCTCCCAGGAGCCCTTAGAGTGTTGATATTTGTCACAAGTACTGAATGACCAACAGCATCCCAAACTCTACTCCAAATCATTTTTAGCTACACCTAATATAAACTAGTAAAGGTAGTTGAAACTTGTAAGTTTCGAAGAGCTGGCTTTCATTTAAGAGAAAAGAATGGGTCAGCATTGGAACGATCACCCCCAACCTTGTGAATTTCGGGAAATTTCTTTGTAAAACATCCCTGCAGCCCACAATGGTCAGAACTCTCCCTTTGTTCTCGCTAAGCATTGTCCCTCTTGAAAGGGTTGCTGATGAGCATTTCTGAGTAAGCGTTTGCTGCCCGTTGAGTGGCTCAGTCACAAGTAGTGGAACAAACACTTAGATGCCACTTTCTAGGTAGCGACTCAGAAGCTCCCCTGGCCCAACTCTGAGCAGGAACAGGATTTTCAGCAGTCCATTTTTGCTACCTGCTTCTTCAACTTCTATGCCACTAGATCAGACAATATGCAAACAAACGTTCTTTGACACCCAGGAAGTGAGTGTTCTCCCATGTACTCAGCACAACAGACATGGGAAGATACTGGTCCTTTTTTTCCTCTGACCATGATCCCCTCAAAGTCATGTCTGTTTCCAGTGAAAGACCCAAACATTTACTAGAGTATCCAACAGAAAGACAAGAGTTTAGCATTTAGTTCCTACTCTCCCAGATGCTTCTGGTTAATTTTAAGATTTTTTTTTTATTTTGAAAAAATTGTATACTTACAGATGAGTTGCAAAAATAGCAGTTGCTATATATCAGTTTGCCCACAATGTTATTAACATCTCACATCACCACAGCCCACCGATCAAAACTAAGAGAGTGACATTGTCACACTGCTCATCCAACTACAAAATTTATTCCAGGTTTACCCGCTTTTCTGTTCTGTAATCCAATGCAGGCACCCACACGGCACTTAGCTGTCACCATCTCCTTAGTTTCTGCCAACGGTGATTAAATTTTAACTTCTGTCTCACAAATCCTGGTGCTTAATTCTTTTTATCAAAGAATCAGAAATGCTCCCAAATTCACAGCAGAAAACAAGAATTAAGAGAATTTGAGAGGAAGGGAGAGGGGAAATGAATTATTGACCAAAATTTGCAAACCAAATGTCTTTGCCTATTTTTTAAAAAATGAGAATGGCACAGATGTTTCTTTGGTTCCACACAAGGGTCAACTTGATAAAGAAATCACCCCGAAAGTCTGTCCTCCTAGACATTTGCTGCTTCCGCAGAAATGCCAAATACAAAACTGGCCCAAGGCTGACACGCGTTTCTGTTTCTAAAAATACACTTCAGGAAAGCTCGTGCGTCCAATGGTTACCTGAAACGCACGGTGCCAAAGCTCCCCGATTTCAATATTTTCCTCTGCGGGATTCCTCAAAAGCCTTGTCCAGGGCTGTCAACCTGATAACAGTTCTAATTACAAGACTCCCGTATGGTATAAATTGCTGCCGGTGTGTATAGAATTAAAGATTCATGATGTGTCATGACATTCGTGTTCAGAAAACACACCGCCTGCTTTGGAGATTAACACAGTCTATCTGCCTCTAAACGAAAAGCAGCGTACACAGAAGCAAAATCTGGAGGCTGCTGTAAGGTGGGTAGTAGCTAGGATGCTTTCAACATCGGCAATTACTCTTGATAAGAAATACGTTTACCTTTGCCACACTTGACAAGGACAGCGGTCTCAAATCTGAGAATACATTAAACCTTGATTTTTAAGACAATGATCTCTACAGGACTCAAAAGAAAGTTATGATTCTCACTAGGATCTTGCTATGGTTTCTTTGTTAAATTAAAAGCAGCTTACACATGTAAGACCAGAGCCTGCCTAAATTCTGCAGCTTTAAAACATTTAGAGAATGTTTCATCCTCGCAGTGCTCGGTGACATTGGCTCTAGTACCATATGTGTCATCTACCTCCACTATCCACCGACAAATGGTCGCTGAAGATTATTTTTTTCTCTCCATTCCTTAAGGCAAAAATAGCCTCTCGGACATTAGGGATCCCAGCATATTATGAAACAAAGATCCTGTACACACCTGGTGCACAGGCCTAGGTCCCTTTTCTGTAAAGGTAATATTCTATTTTAAACTTATCTTGACGAAGCCAACAAGATGTTTATATAAAATAATTGTCCTTTAAGACAAACTAACCTGAAGAAACGCAATAACTTGACAAAGCTTAAGTTATCAATTTAATGAAGACTTCGCTAGCTAAAACGCCCACCTGAAATGAATGAGTCATTCAAATCTGACTATCTGTAAACACCCCTAACTTGCTTTGAAGACCTCATTTCAAACAGTCAAGGAAACTGACTTACAGCTTTGAAATCCACTGCTTCGAAAGGCATGCTGAAAATCACATAGAAAGGTTACATCTGCCTGAGAGTGATGACATAAATATTGCTCATTCCTTTGATTAGTAAATTATTTCAAGATATCTTCTGGGGGAAAAAAAACATTTTGACTTTAAATATTTTTAAAAATTTAGATACACAATTAAAGACTCATCACCAGATTCCTCTAAATAGCTTTGTGTAAGCATTTGTTATTTAACTTAAAACACTTAAAAGGGTATGACGGCATGCACTCATATGAACTGTCCAGTACAGGGAAATCTATAGAGATATCAAGTAGATCAGTGGTTGTTGAGGGCTGGGGAGAAGAAGGGGTGGGGGATGGTAGCTAAAGGGTATGGGGTTTCTTCTGGAGATGATGAAAATGTTCTAAAATTGTGGTGACGGTTGCACAACCCTGTGAATATACTAAAAACCACTGAATCGGGTGCTTTAACTGGCTGAATTATGCCCTTAAACATTTAAAACACTTAGGGTTGTACACTTCAGAAAAAAGAAATCTTGTTAGGTAGACACGTCCACACTCCTACATACGTACATGAACACTGAATCCCATTAATTACTGTTCTTGTTTAGAGGGTAAAGAAAGTTATTGTCCATATGGTTAAGAACCTAGAAAATCAATGCCTGTTAAAAAAAGACTACTTCATAATTCTCGATAATTACGATAATCCAAATCCATTAGCTCCAATCATGGAAAACATAATAAACCTACAGCGGGCTTCAGATCAAACACTGGTGTTACCTTCGGCGTCAAGAACAAGACCAAGGTTTGGAGGGACATTCGCATACGTGGCACAGGCCCTCCCATAAATCCAAGGAATTGCCCCGAATGTGGAGTTCTCACGTCCTGCATTCCCCTGGGGGTGCCAAGGCCACAGTGGAGCCCAGAGGTGCACTTCTCACCTCTGCTCTCCGTGTCGCCCCTCACCAACTGCCCCTGATGCCAACAACCTCCCTCCCTCAGCACCAAACCCGGAGTCCTGCCCTGAAGTCAAAATGCCAGTTGTCCACAAAGGCAATCACGGAGCAACTGCCACAGTCACAATCGCAAGGTTCCAAGACAGAAGGAGTTTGGGGTCAGGGAAAGTGAGTGAGAGAACTCTATTCCAGGGAGGACAGGCCTCCCAAGGAGCACAACATCCAAACAAATCAGGCATCCGTGCTTTGGCAGGGTATCGTGAGCCTCATCTGCCCCATGGGGTTCCTTCTTTTCGAAAAGCTCAATTTAGAGATAAACCTTCCATGCCCCTGCCTCTAAGAAAAACTATTAACCTTTCTAAAGAAAAATCATATGAAAAAAAAATCCCTCATCCTCTTATAAAAATATTTCTTTGAATATCTTTACCAATTTTAGCAAACTTTCATGGCCCAGATAAAAAGTCTTATTCTTTAAAAATCAATATTCTATAAGACTTGACTTCAGCAACATTAAAATGTTAAAATAACATGGCTCAATGGTTTGTAAATTCTTAAACTATAATGCTAAGAAGCTTTGTAATCAATTTCTTAATGAACTACAAGTCGCTGATAACCCCTAGTAATTCCTATTTAAACACACAGTCAAGGTGAATCAAATACTCAAAGGCCATTTTATAGAACACCAAGGACCACATTTTAACTTCTTAGACCCAATACAGTGCATTTGGAAATATATGCTCACGGCAGAAGCCATGAACCCAGAAATTGTATGAATTTTAATATTTAATATATTTCAACTAATTCAACTATATGCTTATACAAGGCTTTAAGTAGAGAGAACAGTTGATATCTGCCTACTTTATTCCCAGCCAATACACCACATTCTACACTGATTCCTCCTCCCCTACGAAACAGTACAGATGAAACTGTACAACAGGCAGTCACTTGGAATCCCTCTGACGAATAACAAAATCAGTCTCAAAAGTCAGCTTTCAGGCTTGATTACGGAACAGGTAGTGACGCTCCATTTCCAAAGCTCTTAAAAATCTTCACCTTCCATGGAAACTAGAGAATTTACACAAAAACAGAGGCCTCTCCTTCATTCTCCCAGCCTTAAAGCACGCACAGATGGATAACAAAACTAAAGAAATTAATAGAAACTAAGCAAAAATACTACTTGAAAACATGCTAAAGTTTAAAAAAAAAAAAAGTAACTCATTAATTCCCCATCCTTATACAATATATTTGTAAAAATAATCTTTATCTTTTTAGAAGTAATTTAATAGAAACACACACAAAAAAGTGTGAAGAAATGGAACTATGTTGGTAGTGCAGTATTCCAAATGGTTTTAAGCACATCTGCAGAGTTGTGCAGTCATCAACCCCAAGCACATTAACAGTCACTTCCCATTCTCCCCAACTCTTTGTCCCCTCCCCAGCCCTGGGAACCACTAATCTACTGTACGTGTCTACACATTTGCCTCTTCTGGATACTCCATACAAATGGAATCATAGGAGGCCTTTTGCGACTGGCCTCTTCCACTTAACATGATGTTTTCAAGGTTCACCCATGTCCTAAGATGCACCAGTATATCATTCTTTTTTATGGCCAAATTATATCCCATTGTGTGGATACAGCACATTTTATTTATTCATTCATCAGTTAATGGACATTTGGATTATTTCTACTTTTTTGTCTATCATGAATAATGCTGCTATGAACATTTGTGTACAAGTTTTTGAGTGGATACGTGTTTTCATTTTTTTTTGATTATATATACCTAGGAGTGGAGTTGCTGGGTCATACAGTAACTTACACTTTTTGAAGAACTACCACACTGTTTTCCAAAGCAGCTGCATCATTATTCACCCTCATAAGCAACGTATGAGAATTCCAATTTCTCTACATCCTTGCCAACGCTTGCTATCTGTCTGTTTTGTTAGGGCCATACTAGTTTGCGGAGTGATAATGCATTGTGGCTGATGCCCTCTGCCTTAAACCTGGAATGTCTAGGTTTCTAAGCTAGTCTTCTAAGCTACACTTTTAAGCATCAGATAGGCCCAGTGGTCATTCTTAAAACCCAAAATAAAGCAGGCATAATCTAACATTCCCTTAATAAATGAAGGTATCACCTCCATATAATATGCACTCCAAATCCTATCCTACTGGAATATTCTACTCCAAATCCTATCAAGCTACCATAATCTCCAACAGCCAGACCTTTCTAAATAAAGATGTCAGGCTGAACAGCCTGTCCAAGTGTTCATCAGTTGTGGAATACTTAAACCTATAACAACAAAGTTTGGGCCAGAACTTTCAAAAAAGAACACTGGATTGGAATTCAGGTTTGTCAATAATCTGTGTGTAACCTGATCAATCACTGAACTTCTCTGTACCCCAGCATGGTATTCTGAGCAGCTCACGGAATTACATCCTCTGAAGCCACTCCCAGATATGAAGTTGTCTAAGCCTGGAAGTTAAATGAAATTTGAAAATGTACTGACGCCCGTGC
The DNA here is from genome assembly GCA_963574885.1 of Lepilemur ruficaudatus. NCBI lineage: Eukaryota > Metazoa > Chordata > Mammalia > Primates > Lepilemuridae > Lepilemur > Lepilemur ruficaudatus. Next base: position 24,379 of record CAUYRT010042673.1, on the reverse strand, counting down.
TAAAGGACTAGCTTGGCACAGCAGAAAGAACTCGAGCTTAGTAGTCAGATGGGCCAGGTTCAACTACCTGCTCTGCCATGAAGGAGCTATATGACCACAGGTATGTTACTTAGCATCTTTACATTTCAGTTTCCCGATCTGGAGGTAATAATGTCCTCTTCAAGAGGTTATGAAGATTCACTAAGCTAGTCTAGCTAGGGCGTTTGACATAGCCGCCAGCAAAAAGACATTTAAATTCCGTCCATCTTTCTGCTAACTCTGGGCAAAGTTTCCCAGCAAATAAAGACCTCTTAACAAATGCTGTTGTGGACCATTCAGAACTGAATGTGAGTCCTTGTGAATTGTGGGATTCCCTTACAAAGCGCTTCCCCACAGTATGGTCTGCAAATGGCTAAGGAGAGCTGTCAACTGGCTTAAAACAAGGGGCGGGGGGTGGGTTTTTGGAAGGGCACCCAGGGATGAAAAGAGAGGAGACCTCGTTTTCGTCAGTGACTTTAGAATAAAAACTTCCTGGGGGCTCACAGACAAGCTGAGCACAGAACACATGCAGAGGAGAGGAAGGCGGAGGCTGTATCCACATGACCCCACTGGAAGCGCGTATGGACCGCAGGGCCCGGGGCGGGGGAGGGGTGGGGGGAGGGGAGGCGCCGGGGGAAGCCGTGGGGTGGGGGCTGGCTGGGAGCGCGGCGAAGCTCACAGCGGTAAGACGAGCCCCTTCCCGGGCGTGACACCCCCTCCCGGGTGCCAGTCCGCTGCCGCTTGGCGTCTCAGCCGCCTCCCCTACCTGATCTGGTTGTCGCGGAATTTGTTGAGATGCGGTTGGTTGAGGTAAATGGTGCGAGCTGGTGCCTCCAGCTGGTCTCCAACAGACGTGGCCCGGGACATCTCATCCTCTGCCTTCTTGTAGCCCGAGGAAGAACGAACGGGTCCTGCGGAGACGAGGCACGGGGCAGAGACAAGACACAAAGAAGTCAGGCACCAGGCAGGAGGAGGCGGCGGCGCGGGCTGCGGGCGGGCGGGACCGGCGGGGAAAGGATGCTCTCGGCGCGGCGGGCGCCGCCTATGTACCTTGGCTCCCCCTGGAGACGCCGCCGCCGCCGCCGGCCCCGCCCCCACGGCCCCGCCCCGCCCCGCCCTCACGGCCCCGCCCTGCCCCGGGGCCCCCACTGCTCCGGCGCTGCCGCCCCAGGGGCCTCGGCTGGGGCTGGGTGCGCAGCAAAGGCTGCAGGGAACAGTGGGGACGCGGGGGGCGGGGGGGTGGCAGGGGACAAAGGCCAGCGGACCCCCCACCTGGCAGAGTACCCCCTCTAGTCCCAGGGGTTGAGCTCTGGAACTGGGTTTTCAGGGAGTATTCGTGCTCAGGCACAGAGAGACAGCAGCAACGCGGATGTGCCTGCATGCAGTCCCCGCTCTAAACGGGGGATGCCCCGCCCCAAGTGAAGGGCGTGCTCCCTCCATCATCTTGAAGGGACCCGCTGCTTTTCTCCGGAGATGTGTCTGACAACCCGAGTGCACCAACCCCAGCTTAGGGACCGACGCGTGAGCTTTCATTTCATTGCTTAAGTTACTGTTTCTGTGGTTACGCCACAAGCCAGCCTATCTCCCGAAGATTTGATTTCAGTCCTATAGTCAGGCCTCGGGTGAGCCACACCCACCCCCAATAACCTTCACTTGAGGGCATGTCAGCATGGAGATGGCTGTACCCATTGCTGAAACTGTCCCCCTGCATGCGCGCTCACACACACACACACCCCTTCCAAGGCAGTATCCCTCATCAGAAGGGACCACCCCACTTGAGAACTGTCCTTTGTGAGAGGCGTCGGAGGTAAAGGATCCCAGCAAAACAAATGCCCTACAGATGAAGCCTTATCGTGCTTTCCTTAAATATACATTCGCTCTAATACTGCCATGTTTTCCACCTATCACAGAAACAGACGTTGCATATCATTTTGAAATCTGACATCTGAGTAAACCTCCACTTCCCAGCTATAAAGAACATTGTTCATTGTTATAGAGAAACATCTTGAAAACAAAAGTTTTGGCTAAATCGTCCTTTTAAAGTGATTATAAGGATGACAATCCTATGGTAAGAGGGGGACAAGCAAAATGTAAAGTTGGCTACTAAGAGCTGACACTTAGTAAGGGTCAAGTCTGAAGTGGGCTAAGGCCTCTCCCTTCAACCAAGTTGGGGGCACCTTGTGGGTGCAAGCTCCAGTGGTCATGGCTGGGCCCCTGGTCACAGGCCTGGCACACTGCAGTTTTCCTCCTGGTTTTTAGCATGTGCCCTCAGGGCCCTGGCTGTTCCTCATTGCCAGCCTCATCCCTCACCTCCTTGCCTCTAGCCTCCCACTCTCTGGGGTCCCTCGCTCCACAGGACACTGCTGGGCCCTCTCCTTATCAACAAGGGGCAGCAGAGAGCAAGAATCCCTTCATCAAGACTGACTGGCTCACCAGCTGGGCCTCCCGGACTTCCACCAGGGAAGGCCAGGTGCTAGAGCATTTGCTGATGTAAGACGGATAGAGGTTATTTATATAAAAGTGCTTCTGTCCTCTCTGCCCACTCACTCTGCCTTGTCTTCCTCCATAACACTTACCATCGTTACCCGATATTATTTACGGATGGTCTGGACAGGTCCAGGACAGCAGGGACATGCTGCATTCACTGCAGTGACCTCAGCACCGGAACAGCGCCTGGCACATCATGGGCACTCCTATTTGCTGGTGTAATAAATGCTGTTAACTCAAGTCTTATAAAGGGTCCCTTTGAATCCTCCAGGCAGAGATATGGTGACATGCACAGAGGGCCCCAACCACACACATGAGTGTGGGTCAGATAGTTCGTTGCCTAGCCTGTGTTCACTTAGTGGTTCTCAAGTCCCCGCTTTACACGTTAGGGGAGCTCTCCCTGGGCCTCACCCTCACAGTTTCTGGCTGTGGTCATATTGTTTTTAGATCTCCTCAAGTGATGCTAACAGGCCAAAGTTGAGGATCCCTTGTAGGATGCTGCTGGGACCTCAAAAAGGTTGGCTAGTTGGCTAGTTTAAGGTGTGAAGGTGTAACCAGGGTGCTGTGCTTATGAGCAAGTCACTACGAATAGGCTCTAAGGCGCTAAGGAGGCCAGAGGTCAGCCGCCTCTGTGCCTGGGCTGGGCGGGGGTGGGGACGGCTTTGAGGGCAGATACAAGAGCTTTACAGTGTGGCTGAGCACAGAGCAGACAAGGCCAGGACGCTGTGGCTCGGGGCAAGGAGAGCTTCAGCAAAGGCCCAAGTAGACAAAATTGTATCAGGGGCCAATTAAAAAAAAAATCACCACTGAGGGTCCAACCTGGGAAGCTCACAAAAAAATAGCCTGGGGCCAGACTGTGGATGACTCAAATGCCAAGCGAAGAAGCTTGAGCCTCCTCCTGAAGGTCACAGGAAGCCGCAGAAGGTTCCGCGCAGGAGAGCGGCATCTGGCCGTGGCGTACATGCGGTGCGGAGGGAGAGAACGTGTAGGTAAGGAGACCAGGTAGGAAGTTAATTCTACAATCTAGAAGCAAGATGATAAAAAGTATGAGTTAAATGGAGGGTGGGAAAAGCACAGACATGAGACACATCTCAAGGGAAACTCTGCAAGACTCTTTTTTGGTGGGGGAAGAGGAGGATTGGATGTGGGCCAGAAAGGGGAAGAAACATTAGGTAACTGGGATTTGAAGAAGACTGGGACAAAAAAACATCACTGATAGAAATAAGAATAAAAACAATAGTTTTTCCAAACAAAACTTTAAATATTGATGAAAAAAATCATTGACACAAGTAGTGACGACAGTTTATCATACTATCCCACGTTTCCTCATCCTTCCATACCACAATATGGCCAGACCTGGGGACGTTTTTCCTAGGTAGAAACAGTTACAGTTTACCCACCCACCCCCCAAAAGACTCAGATAACTTGCTTCTACCTCAGTGGCCTCATCTCACTTAACCCAACCCCGTGTTGGAGAAAAACATTAATATTTGAAAACAACACGAATTTGTCAAAAATGTATTGCCTAAGGAAACACTACACCATATATAGCAAAGCACATTATGACTAAGGTTTCAAATTCAGACTCATGAGACAAAGTCTGAGTTAATGCATTTTGCAAATACCACCATACGAAATGAGAGTGTATGCTTACAACACCCCCACATGAACAGGCACAGTGTCAGCAGACAGTGGGAGTTCAATAAACCTCTATTAGACGAAAAAGAAACCAAAGCGAAAGAATTAAGAGAACAAGAGTAGGCAAACAGACGAGCACTGAGCTGATGGCCAAGGCCATGAGGGCAGGGACTTTGCCGTGCGCACAGCTCTGTCCTCGGCACCCCAAACAGTGCCTAGCACACAGTAGGCAGTCAGTAAGTACACGTTGAATGAATAAATAAAAAATTAATGTAGTAGGTACCTTTTGAAGGCACCTACCAGCCACTGAACCAGTGACTTCTCCCTTCTCTGCTAACCGGACCCTTCTTCCTCATACGGCCAGGGGGCCCAGCAGCCAGGTCTGCACTGTGTAATCCCATCTGCGCGTCACAGCTCTTTGGACCAGGAATGGTTACTTGGTCCAGGTTGGGCCACTAAGAGCCTCTCTTCTGGGAACTTTGATGTGGGAACTAGCAGGGACTGTGTCTGCATGAGACTGACCTATCCACCTGCATGTGGTCTCTGGATGGCCACTTCACAACTCCTGAGTGGACCAGGGGGCAGATGAAGGATTTCTTTGAGATAAAGATGAAGCAGTTGCCTGGAGCACAATGGAAATGGTGGCAACAGCTAGTCCCCTCCAAATCCCAGCGGCATCAGGGTCTTTGGGTTCTTTGAGCCTCTCCCTGATCATTCAATAAATTATTCATAACCAGATATCCAAACTAGTAGAGTGAAGGCACACACAGAGAACCTATTTTGCCCTGTAAGACAGAAAGCAAGGCTAAAGAGGAGGGACAAATTCCTATTCACTTTTTACAGATGGCCCCTCTGGGGGCTCAAGACTTCAGATGCCTCTGGCACAGATGCCGTTAGATGCCACAGCCCAGACCCCACGAGGCTGAGTCTGACGGAGGAGAGTCGTCATGGCAACACCTGGGCCAGTGGTTTGGATTAAGCCCACAAGTGGCTGGAAGGTGAGTGGCTAAAGAAACTAGCACCCCCGTCCTCCTCCTCCCTCAGAGTTTCTGCCAGGGCTGGAGAAAGAACACAGCGTTAGGAAACAGGGACGATGGAAGAGAATGCCCACCAGGAGAGCATGACTAAGGACGGGGGAAGAATAGGGAAGGGACAGAGGAGAGCAGACGGTTACAGCGGTCACACTAGTGACCCACAGAAGCACTAGGGGGGCTAAGGACAGGGACACCCACTCCGCCATTCAGGTGCCATCAGCAACTCCCACCTCCGTCTGGCTCTGGCTGGGATCCTGACCCCCAGCCCCACTCCCTTTGTTCGAGTCACTGCAGTGGCAGTCCTTTCTTTCTACTGAATGACCCAATTTCCTCACCGTTTCGCTCACCCGCGGGTGTGTGTGGCGATAAGGATGTGGAAGTCACTGGTTAGGAAGCAAAGACACTGACAGACCTCACTCTGGCAGGTGAGCAGGTAGAAGTGAGGATGACCCATCGTCTTCATCCGTCACATAAACTAATTCTATGGAGATCATTTTTGGAAGGAAAATGAAAAATCCTGACAGGTTTTTGTAATTTGTTCCCATCTAACAAATACAATAATAATAATACATCATATATGTATTTATTATTTATTATAAAACTTATGTAATATACATAAATATTAACATAAACTAAATAGGTCCAGGGAGTTAAGGACTTCAAATAAGGATTGAAACACAAAAGCAGAGTTAATGTAAGGCAAATTATTGCTGTATTTCATTGCCTTAGGCAACAAAGAAACAAAATCCTTCACTCCAAACTGCAGTGTTTCCCCCCTAACGTAACTCAAAATGTTCAAAACTCCAAAAGATGCTTGAGACCCATCTAGTCCATTTCCCTGGCAAAGAAGTTTCATTACGTCAAAGTAGAAATTCTTGGGAAAGAAATACTTTGGTCTTCCTAAGTCAGTCTGTAACTAGCCCTCAGGATACAGCAGGGAGGAAGGCAAAGGCGGAGTGACAGGTGGCTTGGACATCGCTGTGTAATGATTTGTCTCGTCTTTGTCCTGGGCTCCTGGGAGGGAGTCTCTAAATCCTTGGAATTTCCCAGTCATAGGAGCATCTTTGTTACTCACGGTGGGCTCCTCCGTCCACACCTGAGTTTATGCTAAGGAGACGACTCGTGGTGGGTCCCTAGGTGGCTTTAGAATGGGGGCTGGCCGTGCCAGAAAGACTGATCATGTGATGAGAGGGTTGGGCTTTGAGCCACGTGGTATCATGCTGACCTCCCAACCTCTGAGGAGGGAGGGGGGCTGGAGGTTAAGGTCAGTTGTGTGGCCAGTGATTCAATTAATAAGACATACATAACAAAACCCCAGTGAAACTCTGGACACCAAAGCCCAGGTGAGCTTCCCAGGTTGATGACTCACGTGGATGTGCCAGGAGGTAAAGCAACCAGAAGACACAGCAGCTTAGTGTGTGGGACCCTCCCAGACTCACCCTACATGTCTCTCCATTTGGCTGGTCTTGACTTAAATCCTTTACGATAAAACTGTAATCACAAAGGCAGTGCGTTCCTGAGTTCTCTGAGGGCTAGTGAGAACCCTTGAATTTGTAGCCCATTAGTCAGAAGTGCAGGTGGCCTGGGGACCCCAGAGCTTGCAGTGTATATTTGAGTGAGGGCAGTCTACAGAGGATGGTGCCCTTGCCCTGGGAAGCTTGACCTAACTCCGGGTCACTGGTGTCAGAATTGCGTTGCAGACACTACTCTGTGAACTCTAGAATGACAGAATCAAAGGGGAAACCTTATTACCAATCACAAAATTATATTAGCTCAGAAGAAAGATATGATTAGAAGCCAGATCTGCAGAAACTTGAATCCAATTCTCCTTTAATAGAACAGGCTGCTTAGTGAGCTTGGGTAAGCAGGCTACCGTCCCAGCCTTGGTTTCTTCATCCACAAAACAGCAATCGATCATACAAATCAAGAGTTGGCAAATTTTTCTCTAAAGTGTCAGTAAATATTTTAGGCTTTGTAAGCCAGGTATGGTCTCCGTCTCATATTCTCCCTCCTCTTCCTCCTCCTCCACCTCTTCCTTTTCTTCTTCACAAAAGCCTTTAAAAATGTAAAAACCATTCTTACCTCACAGGCCATATACTGCTGAGCCCTTATATGAATGAAGTGGCTTTGTAGTTGACAATCTGATTATATTCCAAGTCCCATCTCAAGGAAATAATAGCTTAAATTTCTATTATTAATAGCTTAAATTTCCTAGGAAACTTACGTATTCAAACTGTCATTACACAAGTTAAGAAGTTGGTTATGTCTTTTTCCTCATCTTTACGTATTAAAATGTGAGAAGTATCTATAGGTAGTTTTCTCTTTGTCTGCAGAAGCATCTCTAGGAAAACAGAGCGGTCATCACAGAGCCTTTTCACGAGAGGCGTGTGCACATACACATATGCACACATTCCCCTCCTCGAAAGAGTTTCCAGTTCAACTATGGCCTCCGCCCCACATTTACAAAGATGTTTCCTAATCCTTCAGAACACAGACACATCAAAAGCAGTTCAGCCACTGGGGAAGCACTTGGGCTGATTATTTCTCCTAATCAAGCAGACACAATGAAAATGCTGTGCAAATGCAAAATGTGATTATTCTAGCCTTGGCAGACACATTTCAGAGGCCTTTTCAAGACCCCGCTTTGCACAAACCACATCTCTCCAAATATAGCATCCGTGATCCACTTCTACCCAAGAATTCAAAAGAAATAAACACAAAGGGAACGCAACACTGATGGATCAGGATTTCTTATCACTGCAAATGCTTATTGGTTTCTCTTTTCTCTTTTTTTTCCTGGTCCAGGAATAGAAAAGATACAAAGGGAAGAAACAGGCCATGGACTTTTTATGACTGAAAATATTGCTGGGTGCTGAATTCATTCAGTTTTTGAGCACCTCCTCAATAGAAAGCATGCGTTAGGAAGGGGGAAGGGAGAGGCACACAGTGTGAGGCATAAGCTTGCATTTTAGTAGAAAGAGAGACCAAGAAGTGTGGAAATTCAAAGCATAAAGATGCCCGTCTCACACCGAGCTGGACAGACAGGGCAATTTAACTAAGGAGACATTGGAAGTAGGCTTATAAGCAGGATTATGACGGGGCTGTGCAGGGAAAGGGCAGAGAATTCTAGGTGAAATCGCATGTAAACAGGGACACACGCTGTGATACTTTATTTACAACCTAGTTGGCTCCAGCGTGGTGGTGAAAGTTGGGCTATGGTAATTTGAAGCCTTGTTTCCAGTGAGTGCTGCAATGCAAACTGGGCTTCTGTTCCTCGAAACCCGTTTTATACCTTAGACATACTAAATTCATCATGTAAATTAAGTAAAAACAGATGTGCTTTTAAGGAAATGTACTTCCTATCTAAAACCAGAAACAACAACAAAAAGAAGATCTATGTTTCAAACACTCAATTCAGAGGATTTTTCTATATGGGCTGAACCGGCTGGGGTTTAAAAATAGAAGTCCGGTGACTTCTCGGGAGCAACTCCGTCTCTTTCTAGGACAGATATTCTCCATTGCTTCTAGGACCTCAAAACGGGGCCCGAGTTAGGGACACCAACTTTAAAATCCCATTGCTGATCCAGGATGGATGGGTGAGTGCAGTCTTTGAACAGCCAATCGTAGGAGAGGGGCGGGCTTCTCTGAAGTTGTGGTTTGCCTGTCCCAAGCATTGTGAAGATCCACAGGGCACGTGGGTTCACTGCAGCTGGCCCCGTGGCCAGCCTGCTGCTCCAGCGACATCCCCCCATTCCCTGCTGCTCCTGAAGCCCCACCACGGTAGTCTTCTTTCCTTTCCCCAAGACATCAACTCTGTTCCCTCTCCAGAGACCTGGGACCTGCCTTTCCTTCTAACTGGAATGCATCTCCCTAGTCCTTGACAACTCCTTGCTGTCACTCCGGCCTCAGCGTAAATAAACATCGCTTCCCACCGAAGCTCCCCGCACCCACTGCCCTAGCACCATCATTCCCTTCTCAGCTATCTCCCACACCATGGGTCCTTTCTTCCATTGTGCATCCCACCGCTCCGTGAGATTTGTCACTTCCTTTGCTATACCCCAATATCCAATATCAGCTCCAGGAAGGCGGGGCCCACGCTTGTCTTAGTCACCCCTGCATGCCCAGGGCATGGGATGCAGAAGGCATTCAGGAGATGTGCTCCATGAGTGAATTGAGTGAACACAAAATTTCACATTCTCTGTCTTAAGTGGACAGAGAAAAATGCAATTTCTTAAATTTAATCTGCAACTAACCTACCCTACCTCCTAAGGCATCACCTAACAGATAGCGGGGTTGAGGGGGAAGGGAAATGCCCAGTTTTGTTTAGAGCCCAGTCTCATTTGAAAATTTCACCTAAGTGGTATCAGTCTCTCCTGATAAAGATGCTTTCTCTGCCGGCTCCCCTCAGCCTCCTCTGGGCTCTCTCCTTCAACTGGGGCTGGATTCATGGAGGGCAAGATGGAGGTGTGGGGAAGAGTCTGGCTTCTTAGGCATGCTGTCCCTGGTCCCCCTGCTGCATTTGGGCTACATCTGTGACTGGCTGGGTGTGGCTCTGGCAAAGGGCATTTGTGTTCCCCGGATGGCTCTGCCTCTCCTGGGCTCCCTCTGCGGAGACCACAGTATCTGCCACGCTCTCTGTGCCACCTACGGTCAGCCTTGACCCACGGCCCTGCCGGGCAGGCCCCTGGGAGGCCCAGGGCCTTCCAAATCAGCCCCCAGACCACATGAAAGGTTCAGGTGGGCAGTTCAGGAAAAGAGAACCTCCTGTTGCCCCTTGGTATTATCCTCACTCATCCCACATAGCTGGGGAAACTTTCCTCAGAGGGAGAAAATTCCAGATGTATCTTATCACATTGCTTTCTTCCCTCCCTTCCACCTCCTGGAGATCAAACACAGAGGCAAACTTTCTGTGTACTTCCCTGATGCCATTCTCTTTCTGGATGCCAAACCCTTAAAAAAAACCTGCTGAAGCCCGGTGTGGTGGCACAGGGCTGTGGTCCCAGCTCCTCGGGAGGCTGAGGCAGGAGGATTGCTTGAGCCCAGGAGTTTGAGGCCCGCCTAGATAACATAGTGAGACCCTATCTCAATAACATAAAAACCACAACAAAAAACTTTCAGAGGTATCTCTTCTTCAATGTGGAAAATGCTGAGCATTGAGCCATCCAACTTTATTGTAAATATGATAAAAGAGGGGGTAAGCTACAAAGTCTCCCATAAACTAAAGGCTGGCTTGCCTAATCCTGCTATTTTTGAAAGGGATTGCATGAAAACGCCTGGATGTTTCTCTTGACATTCCTTCTAATCGTTCCCAGGGAGGTGGAGGCACCAGGCAGACAGAAGCCAAACGTCACATACAAGAGACAAACATGTTCATTTACTTCCACCGTCGCCCCAGTTCCAGATGCAAATCAGCCTGTCGCGTTTGCTCATCATCACTGGTCACGTGAACCTAACGCTCTCCCCCATCAGCAAGCTTGACGGAACCTTCTAGATATGCGTGGTCAGATCCAAGCAAGTCCACCTGGAGGCCAAGGTGTTCTCCTTTATTCCCAACTCCACTGACACAAAAGAGACTTTTCCAGGAGGGTAGCTTTTCCTGGCTTTTTTGTTGATTTGACATTTTGGGTATCACATTTTCTTCTCAGACACAGAAGTGAGAAAATTTCAAATATGAGAAAATCTTCAAAGAGAAAGAGCGTTGCCAACGCGATGCAGACAGGAGCATGTGGATCCCTAGTGTCACCACCCAATCCGGTGTCGCCAGGTCCCCTGGGGTGTCGCAAATAGTTAAGATAAGAAGCACAGCTATCTCTTGTTGCTCCCACCATTCTAATACGCATTCTATATGCATAAACCCATCCGACTGTCACAACAATCAGAGCAGGAGCATGCTCAGTTTCAAGACAATAAAAATGGAGCAAAGAGGAGTTAAGCAACCACCTCGATATCCACAAGCTAAATTTTTTGTTTGTCACTACGAGAATCATCTATGTGACCGTTACGAACAACCCGGGGGAGGGGTTTCAAGGAATTTCCTGAAATGGATAATTAAATATCTGGTGACTAACTGAATCTTTCATCTTTATTAGGTTTTGGGTTTTTATTTTAAATATTAATAAATGTATACCTACAGAATCTATGCGTTAAAAATAATCCCCGTAGCCATCCAGACTCACAGCCATCAGTGGTGGCAGAGAAGATGGTACCAGATGCTTAAGACCAGAAAGCCAAGTCCCCGTTACTGGAGATTAAAGTGCCCTGGAGGCAGGAACACGTAGAAGAAATCAGTTAAGTCCAGAAGGCAGGCGAAAAGGTTAGGGCAGGCAGGACGTCATTCTGTCACCAGAAATTCAAGACATTCTGCATGCACAGTGTAGACAGAGATCACAAATCCTCTCCCTGCCTTCACAGAGCTTGTAACCCAGTAGGGAAACACACCATCGCGGAAATAACTAACAGAGCATAGAACGTGAAGTGTTTCCTTTCACCTGGACTTTCTTCCTCTCGGCCGGTTCTCTGCCTGCCTACAACTCACCCTTTAAGACACAGCTCGCGTTTCTCTCCTTTGAGAAGTCCTCCCTCATCACACAGCCCAGGCTGGTTAGATGCCTCTCTCCTATGCAAAGTCCCCCAGGTGCAGCCAGGCAGGGAGCCATTCTTTCTCAGTCTCAGACAACCTACATAACCAACCCTGTGCAACTGTCCGGCCTGGTCACTTCCCATGTCACGGTCACTCTGCTATGTGCCTGCCTTGCAGTTGACAGGATCTCCACTCGGACGAGTATGGACTGTGCCTTACTGATTTTACTACTTTCAGCAGCCGCGGGCATGGAAGAAGAGGAGACAGTGAGAGGTATGGGTGTCGAGAGAGTAAGAGAAAGACGGGGACGGGGTAATTGGTCGGAGAGATTGAAGATGCCTTTCACCATACAGTCAGCAACTGCGCCGCGTCTAAAGGCTTCCAACAGGTAAAGATGGATCAGGGCATCCCACGCAGCGAGACAAAGCCGTGAGCAAACATGCCACGTGGGTAGCTGTGGTGTGGGCTTCCCACACCCCTCTCTTCTAGGTTTGTGCTCTGCCCTGCTCCACACCCAGACAGACGGACAGGAAAGACAAACCCCTTAGCTCTGCTTCTATGCACAGCACTTCCTCTGAAGAGGCGGAAAAAGAGTAGAGGGTGGAAAAACTATTGTGATGGACCAGGTATAAGAGGCTAAAATGATCAAGCAGTGAAAACACGTACAAAATGACACAGACATCGAATAAGATACGCGCTAAGAGGTGCAGATCAGGTAAGGTGTTCACTCGGAGCAAAGTGTCCAGTTACGAGTCCCAGGCCATACCCGGGATGCCAGAGGAGCCGCAGCTGACCTCAGAGCGGAGCGGAGGAATGTGTAGGCACAGCCCGGCAGCTGGCTGGGTGACAGGGCCTGGCATTTTCCAATACTCTTCCCCAACCCATTTAATTTCTGATCATTTAAATAAATAGCTCCCCCTTGAATGAAAGGGTTTTCACATCAATGAACTATGAAATGAAACTGGAAAGTTAATACAACCAAATTAATATCTGTACAGTATGATATCTTTATGACCAATAATTCTACTAAAATAAAGGAATTAGAGGCCCAAGTACTAAAAGCATAGCATGCTGCTCTCAGGCAAGAGCTCACCATTCTGCCATAGGCACCTCTTACAAAGGGACCGAGTGTTACAGAAACCAGAAGGAACTGGTTCCAAGCTCTCAGTGATGTCTGACGTACAATCCTGGGTCACAACTGATAGCACATTCTGCTCTGCAAACTCTCTGCCAATGCACGAGCAGCAGGGGTGGGCACAACCAAAGAGTCTTGTGCAATGTCCTGAGCCGCTGACAATCAGACTCTGGTCACCTGTGTCAGGAGACGTTGCTGTGGGGGACAGGGAGGGAGGAGCATGACTCAAAGGATTATGTCCCTCTGGAGTTTAGAGATACCCTCTGAGACTGAATTCTATGCAAACACGCACAAAATGCACTTATAAAATGCAAAAAAATAAAAACAGCCACTCAAAGAGAGCAAAGCATCTCAAAGAGATGCTCCTAAGGCCAGAGTATCTCTTGAAATTCTACAAGTAGCGAAAGCCATTGGTAAGATGCCAACCCCAGGCTGAGAGGATCCCCTTGGATCGGCACTGCAGGCTGAGGCTTTCCCAGCCCGGCTCTGCTTCCTTCTCTCTCTCTGCCACAGGTATCAGATCCGCAGTCCCCTCCCCCTCCCCACCTTCATCTTGCAGAGGCGTTGCCCTCCGGGAAACCTCTCTTACTCCTAACTCCATTCCAGTGTCTGCTCACTAGAGGACCTGAGTTGACGCCTCTCCTCTAGTCCCAGCTTGCATTTTCACAGTCCTGGAAAGAACAGTTTCTGGTTTTATTTGGATGATGACAACAGCGCTTGAACAACTGCTATATGGTGGGTTGATGACAGACATACCAATGGCAAAGCAAGTGAAATACACATAACATTTGCAAAGAGAGAGCCCAGCCACAAAGCACAGAGCACCAGGCACAGAAAGACGGCGCAGTTCAGCCCAGAGTGACACATACCACAGCATCTGTGCAGCTCGGGAAACAGGTGAACCAGCAGCAAAGCTCCTCAAACACTCAGGGAGACCAATGTCACAAACGCACACTCCACAAAGAAATCAGTCAGCTGCTGGTCTGCTGGCCTTACGTGCACAGATATCACCTACATTAGCTTCACATGCCAAAGCAGGCTGGCAGAGTGAAGGATGAGATCATGGGAATTTATTTTGTGACGATACATCCCTTAAGAAAAATGGAAAGGAAGTACAAATGCTTTTCAAGGCATGGTTTTTATATGTATTACCCCTAAATCTTCATGAGTAAAGATGCTTTATTTAAAAATCATTAATTATCTAGGACATATATCCCACATCTGCCAGAAAATCCTAACTGTTCTCCCCACCTCCCCCAAAGTAGATCCTGAATCTGACCCTCCTCCCCCCCACCCCACTCCCCGATCCTGTCTCACCTGGATACTGCAGTAACTTCCTAGCTCAGCCGCCTCCTGCTCTTACCCCTCAGGAGTCTGTTTTCCACACGTAGCCAAAGTCATTTTTAAAATGTAAAATCACATTCAGTCAATCAGCTCTTCACAACTGTCCAGCAGCTTTCCATCACACTCTGAGTAGAAAGCAAACTCCCCACCGTGGGCGACAAGGCTCTATTCCAGGCACACTGGCCTTCTCTGCTGTCCCTCCTAAGCATCCAGCTCCCTCCCCCCAGGGCCTTAGCTCCTGCTTTTACTATCCCTTTGGCTTTCAATAACCTCAGCGGGAACTCCCTTCTTCTGCAACTTCACATCTCTGGTCCCTTATTGTTTGGGTCTCTAAACCCAAAGCCAATCTCCCAGAGAGGAATTCCTTGAAGGGAAGTTACAAGATGTAACTGCAAGACTGGTACAGCTCATCATCAGGGGAGCCTGGCTTTGGACAACGCATCTGCCTAGCTCAGTACCCTCACCATCCCCTTTGTTCTGAGGGTGCAATCTGTCAAATGGCTGGCCCCTTAGGTTAAAAACTCGGTCTCACAATAAACGCAAAGCTGCCGAACTCTATGGAAAGTTCGCACACCTGGCGATGGCATTGTTAACACAATTGTCTCATCGTAGCTTCTACTCCAGACGTTATAATGAACTCAAGTCTAGTCCAAAGTCATAATTCCACCTCCAGCTTGATGAAACCTAAGAACAAACCTCCTGATCTTCTTGACCACAACAAACACTGATATGCTCCTGAGAGGAATTAGAAACAGCAAACTTACGTAATTTACTTATATAATTTTATAAGTACTGTACAAGTTTTTTATTAAAGATTCTATCAACTGATATGGTTACAGTTGTCAAATAAAACAAGTTATAATACCATAAGAGCACTTGTTAAATATCTAAAACTCAGCTACTGTATTGCCTCAAGGTTTATGTAGCCTTCTTTTTGTCAAGAGTCACTTTTTCACAAGAATCTCTCTGTATGTGTACTTACTTGATATTCCATCAAGGAATTCTTCTACCTGGTCCGCTTAGGAGCCTCAGTTTCGTGTTTCGGATAGCAAAGGCCATCTCTGTGCTCACCTTTCCCTTCTAATCATCTTGCTCTGTAATTTAGAATTCTAAATTGAATCCTATATTTTCCTTCCACAAAAAATTACTTGCCTTTATTGCATTAACTAACTCAATGAACTCTTCTTTTCCTACTGCAGAGGCACAGTTCAGGATGAAAAATATTTATTACATTTGAAGTTATCATCAAATTTTTACCACTGTGAAGCCCTGCATCACAAGGATCCTTTGTCAATTCTCCACACAGGTATAACTGGTAAGTATAGGTATGAATAACCAAAAGACCAAAACCTATAAAGTATCATTTCATTATAACTGTCCAAAGTGCATTAAAATGGGTATTTGTGAACTAGCAACACTTACACCACAATTTCTGTGCTTATGTATATATTCTGAATATTAAAAACAATGTTAATCAGATAAAAAACCAAAGGCCAACACTGTGCCGTCCAATATGGTAGCCACAAGCCACACGTGACTATCGAGCATTTGAAATGTGGCTAGTCTGAATTCAGATATGCTGTAAATGTAGAAAATATACTAGATTTTGAAGACTTAATGTCTAAAAATGAATGTAATTTGAATATTCCCAATACAAAGAAATGATGACTGTTTAAGGTGATATATATGTAAAGTACCCTGATTTGATCATTATACATTGTATATATGTATAGAAATATCGAAATATCACCTATCATAAATATGTACAATTACTGTCAACTAAAGTTTTTTTAATTAAAAAAAGAACTGGAAAAAATGAATATAAAATGTCTTAATAATCTTTATATTGATTGCATGCTGAAATATTTGAGATATGTAGAGTTAAATAAAATACACTATAAAAATATTAATACAAATATGTGCACGTTATATTTCTATTTGACAGTGCTAGTTTGGCTGGTACGACTTCATTAGTAATAGTTATCTTACCCTTCATCTGTTTCCTTCCTGTCAAATATCAAAGCCGTTCGGTTCCTCCCTGCACAGCTCTCCTCACTCCTCAATTAAACTCACAGCTTGTATCTAAAGAAGGAAATGTAATTTCAATACCAGCTTCAGAAAAACCTAACAGCGAAGATAGATTGTACCCAAATCCACTGCATCCTTAACCTAAATACCGACACCTCACCAGGCTATAACTTAGCCCTCTGGCAAACTCCCCAATTCTGTGATTTAAGGATCAAAAACAGTGTACAGAAATCCAAGCTGACATCGGAAAGTTTTTCACTAATGGAAACACTTTTCTTATAGTTTGGTCTGTGCTTAGAAATAAGCACATATTTAGTTTACCCTTGTTTCTAATAAGATAACAAACTAAATCCAGCCCTATCTCCGATTAAATAGAAACAAACAGAGGAAAAAAGTTGCTGCAGGCAGGCACATTAGCCACTGGTCAGAAGAGACAGCTCAGGGCGAGAACAGGCACAGAAAAATAAAAACACAGGAGTTTACCAAGCTCAGCAACCCCTGAGTCTGTAAGTTAGAGGGAGCAAGCATCCAGCCCTAAAACTGCAACCACTAAGACAGCCCTGATGAGGCACAATGTACCACTTATATTCACAATGACCATTTTAAGTCATTAAGAAAAGTTCATATAACAATTTCCTAGGAGTCCTGATGCTTTTGCCCTAAGTTATTTTTAATTCAAAAGTTTCCTATTATGTCTTGATAAATTAAACATTTAATTTTAAATGTTTAAAATTACATTTTCAAGCATCAACCTTACAGGTTTAATTCAGTACCTACTGCTCAAGCTAAAGAAGATATCTGCTATTTTAAATATTTGAGATCTTCCCAGAAATATAAATGTCCAAAACAATGTATAGTAGTGTATCTCAAATATGTCTGTGTCTATAAATGCCTTTCTAGCCAGTGAATTACTACTACATACTTAATATAAGCTTAAATAGGACCTCAATCTTTAATAGCTCTTTTCTCAAGCACACTGTTTTGGTTGGTGGACGTTAAAACCAGTCATAAGTTTACAAGGAGAGAGAAGCACCTAAATAGACTAGAATAATTTCAGTGAAGAAAAGATTAAGATGATACTCTTTTGCACCTAACGGACAGAATACAACATCCTCTCAGTGTGTGTTCAGCCCCAACGGTGGGAAGACGCCAGAGGTCAATCAATGCCCAGTCGTCAGCCATTCCTCCATCCCAGGAGACTCGGTGACTACCCGCTGAGCAGGTCATGGGCTTCTGCTAAGTTCTCTAACTAAAACTTGTGGACTCCTTTGAACTCATGAAGATATAATTTCTTACAGGAAAGGATTACTTTTCGCCTTTTAAACTCTACATTGAGATTTTGAAAACTGAATCCAGCAGGCTACCTGGTTTTAGAATAAGGTAACTTTCCACTGCTACAAAAACAACCCATGTTAGGTGATATCCAAGCAACTGACTCCCTCAACTGTACTGGGGTAAGCCCAGAACATCTAAGCTAATTTAGAAGACAAAACAGCAACAATAACAACAAAACACCAATAACCAAGGAAATATAAATTAAAATGAGATTATTTTACCTCATAAATTGACCATGTTTGAAAAGGAAAACGAGAATATCCAAAGGGAGAATGACACCAGGTGGGACTGGTAGATTAAGCACTGCAAAAGAAAGGATTCGTGAATTTGAAGACACAGCAATAGAACCTATCCGAGGAGAAAAATATTAACAGAGCCAACAGGGACCTGCGAGACCATCTCAAGAAGGTTGAATGTATATATAATTAGAATCTTAGGTAGAAAAGGGGGTGGGGAGGAAAGGATATATATATCTGAAGAAGTAACGTAGAAAAGTATTTCCACACATGATGAAAACTACAAACCCAAAGATCCAAAAGCTCAATAAACACCAAACAGGATAAATACAAAGAAAAACACATGACGGCACATCATATTCAATGGGCAAAACCAGCAGTAGCCAGAGAAGACACATTACATATTAAGGAACACAGATAAGTACCATTTCAGACTTCCCAGTTAGGAGGAATAAGTTTTAGTGATCTACTGCACAGTCCGGTAACTGTAGTTAATAATAATGTATTAGAAAAAAACTACATCAGACTTCTCCTCAGAAGCTATGCAAATCTGAAGACAATGGAACAATATAAAGAACTTTTTTTAAAAAAAAAAAACTGTCGATTTAGAAATAGCAATAATATCTTTCAAAAATGAATGTGACATAAATATTTTTTTAACACAAACAAATGCTGACAGAATTTATAAACTACAAGAAAAGTTAAAGGAAGTTCTTTAAGCTTAAGGAAAAGAATACCAGATAGGAACTTAGATCACACACACAAAAATAAAGAATACCTAAAACAGGAAACATGTAGATAAATGAGATATTTCCTTTTGATAAATTTATTTAAAAGATAATTAAATATAACAGTGTATTGTGGGACTTACAAAATACCAGGAAGTAAAACATATAGTGCAAAGCATAGAAGGGGAGTGAATAAAAGAATACTACAATAAGGTTCTTAAATTAGTCATAAAATATTGTTACTTGAAGATAGAAAATGACAAATGAGAAGATGCATATAGGAAATCCTGGAACAACCACTAACAAAAACAAACAAACAAAAATACAAAGAGCTACAGTTAATAAGCAGAGGGTGGAGATAAAACAGGACACCTAAAACACTCAATTAATACTCTTTAAAATTTTTTTATTTTTATTATCATGGGTACATAATAGCTGTATATATTTTAGGGATACATGTGATGTTTTCATACAGATGTACAATGTATCATAATCAAATCAGGGTACTTGGGGTATCCATCACCTCAAGCATTTATCCCTTCTCTGTGTTAGGGACATTCCAATTCCACTCTTTCATTTAATAGTTATTTTTAAATACACAGCAACTCATTGTTGACTATAGTCCCTCTGTTGTGCTATCAAATATTAGATCTTGTTCGTTCTAGCTGACTAAATTTTTGCACCCATTAACCATCCCTCCTCTATCCTCCCTCCCTGCTATCCCTCCCAGCCTCTGGTAACCATCATTCTACTTTCTGTCTCCATAGATCAATTGTTTTAATTTTTAGCTCCCACATTTAAGTGAGAACATGCAAAATTTGTCTTTCTGTGCTTGTCTCATTTCATTTAACATAATGTTCTCTAGTTCCAGCCACGTTGTTGCAAATGACAGGACTTCATCCTTTTCTATGGCTGAATAATATTCTACTGCATAGATGTACTACTTTTTCTTTATCCAGTCATCTGGTGATGGACACTTAGGTTGATTCCAAATCCTGGCTATTGTGAATCGTGCTGCAATAAACATGGGAGTGCAGGTATCTTTTCAATATACTGATTTCTTTTTGGTTTTTTTTGGATATATACCTAGCAGTAGGATTTCTGAGTCAAACGGTAGTTCTATTTTTAGTTTTTTGAGGAACTTCCATACTGTTCTCCATACTGGTTGTACTAATTTACATTCCCACCAGCAGTGTAAGAGGGTTCCCCTTTCTCCACATCCTCACCAGCATTCATCATTTGTCTGTCTTTTGGGTAAAAGCCTTTTAACTGGGAAGAGATGATATCTCATTGTAGTTTTATTTGAATTTCTCTGATGACTAATGACAGCAAGCATTTTTTTCATATCCCTGTTGGCCATTTGTATGTCTTCTTTTAAGAAATGTCTATTGAGATCTTTTGACCACTATTTAACCAGATTATTTTATGTTTTCCTGTTGAGTTATTTGAGTTTTTATATGGTCTAGTTATTAATCTCTTGCCAGATGGGTAATTTGCAAATATGTACTCCCATTCTGTGGGTTGTCTCTTCACTTTGTGGGTTGTTTCTTTTGCTGTGCGGAAGCTTTTTATGATATGATCCCATTTGTCCATTTTTGCTTTGGTTGCCCATGCTTTTGAGAAATTCTGTGCTCAAGAAACCCTTGCCCAGACTAATGTCCTGGAGCATATCCCCAGTGTTTTCTTCTAGCAGATTCATAGTTTCAGATCTTGGATTTAAGTCTCTAATCTATTTTTATTTGATTTTTGTAGACGGTAAGAGATGGGGGTCTAGTTTCATTCTTCTGCATCTGAATATCCAATTTTCCCAGCACCATTTATTAAAGAGACTGTCCTTTCCTCAATCTATATATTCTTCCACAATACTTGTTTTTAAAAAGTGAGAAATGAGGAAAGAAAATAACAAAGAAGGGATAGGACAAGTAGAAAATAAGTAGCAAGATGATAGATTTAAACTAACCACACTGATAACTACATCAATTATAGTCTAAACAACACATTTCTAAACTGTAGGGTGAGAGAAAAAAGGAAATCAGGAAATATTTTAAACTGAATAAAAATAAACATCAAAATCTGTGTGATGCAGCTTAGAGGGAAATTTGCAGCTGAAATGCTTGTATATTTGGAAAGTAGAAAGGTCTGAAATGAATGTGGTTTTTTAAAAACTAGAAAAAGACGAGCAAATTAAACACAAAATAGATAAAAAGAGAGAAATAAAGATGAACAGGGAAAACAATAAAAGAAAAAAGGGACAAACAAGAGAGATAATTAAAGTCAAAACTGGTTCTTTGAAAAGATCTCTTTCTATGGATTTATCTTACAGAAATCATAAGGATTTTTCGCAGTATGTGTACAATAGCAAAAAGTCAGAAATTATTTTGTCATTCTATGGAGAGAACTTGATTAAATTATGTTCATCTGCATGAGAATACTATGCAGCTATTTACTTATTTTTAAAATGTTATTTGTATACACTTGTGGCGTACAAATGCAATGTTGTTATACGAAGTCAGAGCTTTTAGTGTGTCCATCACCTGAATAATGTACGTCGTACCCATTAAGTAATTTCTCATCATCCGCTCTCTCCCCCACCACAGGTCTGCATTGTCCATCATTCCACACTCTGGTTCCATGTGTACAAATTATGTAGCTCCCACTTATAAGTGAAAACATGCAGCATTTGCCTTTCTGTGTCTGACTTGCTTCATTGGCCTCCAGTTCCATCCATGTTGCTGCAAAAGACAGGATTTCATTCTTTTTTATGGCTATGCAGCTATTTAAAATGTTACAAAAGAATGCGTAGCGAACTGGGCAAATATTCATGATACGCTAGCAAATAAAGCACGTTGTAAAGCATGACACCATTTTCCTCAGTTTTCCAAAAAGTTTATTTTGGGAAGATTAAATATCAGAAAGATGTAAGACCTGTACAATTATAGGTGGTAGGCTTATTACGAGTGCTTTATCTTCCTTACACGAATCTCCCTCACTTTTTCTCTGTTGCCTTTATGTGCTTTTTTTATATTACAGGATTAATAAATTTTAATCTGTTAGTCAAAACTCTTCGAAGAAAAACTAAGCTTTAAATTTTCCATGTTCCATTAAAATAGTTCTTATGCAGAAATAAAGCCAAGTACCTACAACCAACTGATCTCCAACAAAGACACAAACATACACTGGGGAAATAACACCCTATTCAATAAATTGCACTGGGAAAATTGGACAGCAACATACAGAAGAATGAAACTGGATCCCTACTTCTCACCATATACAAAACTTAACTCAAGATGGATTAAAGACTTAAATGTAAGATCTGAAATTGTAAAAGTTCTAGAAGAAAACTGAGGAAAAACGATTTTGTACGTTGGCCGGGGCAAAGAATTGGTGACTAAGAGCCCAAAAGCACACGCAACAAGAACCGAAATAAATATTAAATGGGACTTTACCCTAAAAAGCTTCTGCACAGCAAAAGAAACAACCAACAGAGTAAACAGACAACCTAGAGAATGGGAGAAAACATTCTCAAACTGCACAGCTGACAAAGGACTCATACCCAGAGTCTATGAGGAATTCAAATAAAACAGCAAGAAAAAAACAAACAACCCATTAAAAAGTGGGCAAAAGACATGAATAGACATTTTTCAAAAGAAAAGATACAAACGGCCAACAAAAATATGAAAAAAGGTTCAACATCACTAATCATCAGGGAAATGCAAATTAAAGCCACAATGAGAAACCACATCACCCCAGTCAGAATGGCCACTACTAAAAAGTCAAAAAAACAACAGATGTTGGTATGCATGCAGTGAACAGGGAACACTTATACACCGTTGTTGGGAATGTAAATTATTACCACCTCTGTGGAAAACAGTTTGGAGATTTCTCAAAGAACTAAAAATAGATCTACCATTCAATCGAGCAATCCCACTACAGGGTATCTACCCAAAGGAAAAGAAGTCATTTTATAAAAAAGACACCTGCACCCAAATGTTTACTGCAGCACAATTCACAATTGCAAAGATAGGGAATCAACCTAAGTGCACATAAACCAAGGAGTGGATAAAGAAAATGTGGTATATATGCCCCATGGAATACGACTCAGCCATAAAAAAGATTGAAATAATGGCTTCCGCAGCAACTTGGGTGGAACTGGAGGCCATTATCCTAAGTGAGGTAACACAGGGATGGAAAACCAAACGCCACATTTTCTCACTTATATGTGGGAGCTAAGCTATGGGTACGCAGGGACATACAGAGTGGTATAAAGGACACTGGAGACTCAGAAGGGGGCAGGGTGGGCGGAGTGAGGGAATAAAAACTACCTATCAGGTACAATGTTCACTATTTGGTGACAGGCACACTGAAAACCCAGATATCACCACTATATAATTCATCCATGGAACCAAAAACCATGTGTACCCCTAAATCTATTGAAATAAAACAATTATTTAAAAATAGTTCTTAATTAACAATTAAAGTATGATGGTCTAGTGAACAAACTCTGGATTAACCCTAAAAAAATGTATTAGTTATTTGTCATAACCCATGTATCTCTGCTATTTTAACAAGATAGAAAAAAGTATTATTTAGAACAGACATTAAATTTTTAGTGTGTTCGCTTAACTTGAAAAGCAATATAAAATTAACATTTAACATAATTACTTAAGAACTTTCCAGCTATCTCACTGTTCTTTAGAACCGGGCTTAAGAAAATGAAAGTTATCTTATATAAACCTCTAAGATTTCTGCATGACATTTAGGAGGAAGCTTTATTATTCTTTTCTGCTTAGCAAAAAAAAAAAATATTTTGTTCAGCTGCAGTCAGATTTATTTTGGATACATTTTGGATTTATAATGTTCTTCCCACAATAAATATTTCATTCAATGAGAAACTTCATAAAAATACCAAGTGATTCACCACTGCAGTCTCATTAGAAGCAGATCTGGAGTTGGCCAAGTGATTTAGTTCCACAAAAAGATAATGCAGTGAACAACAAACTCAATGTTCTGCAGGCGTGGATCCAGGCTTTGGAATCCTGGGCAGAGGCATTTTGTCCTGATCCGTTACATAAGTTATAAACTAACTTGCTTAACATATCTGAATGCCCAAGACAGCCAGGAAAGCAAAGTAATGCTCCAGTTTGGCGGGAGGGGGTGCAGAAGGTGGCGATCTGAGAATTGCACCCAAAAAGATATTTGAAGCAAATTCTGCCTTCATTTTTCTTGGTGTTATTGAGGTGAAAGTAAGCGACACAGGTAAATATACACTCGGTGCGGTGCTACAGAGATGTAAGAGTTGAGATGATGCGTTCAGAATCAGTACAGCTGCTCTTCCTGCGAGTGGCGGCTGGGCAGGAGACGGTGAGGCCAAAGTCTCGGGAAGACCATCCCTGACACTGGGAGCACTTACTACGCTCTATGGATATTCCTTCTCCCTCTCTCTCATTTATGGCAATTCCATGGGGTACATGTTAACTTCATTTCATAGACAGGAATCTTTATTTATTTTTTTAGAGATAGAGCCTCACTATGTTGCCCTAGCAACTCTAGTGCAATGGCACGGTCATAGCCCACTGAAGCCTTGAACTCCTGGGTTCACGTCATGCTCGTGTCTCAGCCTCCCAAGTAGCTGGACTACAGGCACTCACCACCATGCCCAGCTAATTTTTCTACTGTTTTTGTAGATATAGGGGTCTCGCTATGTTGCCTAGGCTGGTCTCAAACTCCTGACCTCAAGTGATCCTCCCTGCCTGGGCCTCCCGAAGTGCTGGGATTACAGGTGTGAGCCACCACACCCAGATAGGAGTCTTGTAAGT